>MDKF010501392.1:0-47048 GCA_026770625.1 Nicotiana glauca | reverse complement strand
ATATTGATAATTTCAAGTGAAGGTATTTGAAAATTTATTGCATAAAATTTAGAATATGAAAAAATAACAACCTAATAATAGAAGCGGAAACACTAAAGTGTTTTACTCGAGAATTAATATTATGACTTTATAACAGTTTGATTATTTATTGAACTACTAAAATAACCCTAAATTATTGATCGACTTTTATATCCTTAAATATTTGTGTAATTTAAGAATATAATTGTAAATAATCCAAGAATAGAATTGTTTCGATTTGATTTACACACATTCCTACAAAGTTGATATTTGGTAGGACTCTTTTCTGATTTAATTGTTTGAACTGCCACCGCCGATATGCATCTTTAGGGGATAGTAACATGTAGCCTAATACTTTTTGGACAGGCTTTATACCTTCTTTATATTATTCTTATTCTTAATATAAATTTGCAAGTTATTTTTAGAAGAAAATAATATAACAAGAGTTCTACTGAAATACTACTTCCAGATGAAATAGATTTCTTATTGGAAATTAGGTTGGCCGTGAGTTGGATCTTCTGGGAATAGTTTTCTTTAGTTGTATTTATATATTTTTGTTGTTTTACAAAATAAATAATGATCTGATAAATTAATTAATAAATAATCAATGAAAATATACTAAAGTAAAATAAGTTATTAATCTTATCAAGTCAAATTTAACCAACTAATTTTATATCATTCGAGAGATGAATTATATTTTGTATAAATAGTTTGATGTCCGATAGAATTGTAATATTTAAAGTATTAAGTCAACTAATAATATAGTTTTTAAAAATCTATAATGGAATTTGAAGTTCTAATAACAGTCCCACCTAGACAATAACACTACCCAAAAGTTGAAGTTGTATTCCGTTATATTACTTATTTCCAGTCTAGTAAAATCCTATCTTCCACGAAAGATGACATTAATTTAGGATGACGAGTTAGGTGATCAACTTCTGAGAAAAAAGGTTGAAAACATTTCAGTTGGAAAGATTTGAGCTTGTGTCAAAAGGTAAGCCAGCTGGTATTTGTTCCCATTTTGTGTTATGGATGTTCTCGTACTTCAGGTTATTTAGGGTAAAAGAGTTTGTTTACTAAATATTTTTTTTCCAAAGACTTTAGCAATTAAAAAAAGATTAAAAGATTAAAAGATTTAATTATTCATATTGGTCTATCATTAATCAAATAACAGATCGAACTTAATAGAATCATCCTAAACTATATAAATTTATGTTAGAAAGACTGAAAATTTTAACTTAATGATAGTGAATTATTTTCATTCGTATAGTGCAGTTGAACATTAAAATTACCTTAAATATGATTTAAGAAATTTTTAAACCCAATGTTTAGGAAAAATTACATTGGCTTTAAAGACATTGTGCAACTTCCAGCACCAAGGTCACGTGGAAAGGCAACCTCTAAAATCTCACACATTTTTAATTATTTTTTGTACAAATCATGTGATACTTGATTTAAGATATTATATATATATATAGAGATTAAAAGCACGAAGGCCCTTAGCGAAATGTCGTTCGCCTTTTTTACCCTTTAAAAATAGATTTCACATTGGATAAAATTGTAATTATAGTTTAATTATTTTTCCAAATATTTAATACCTTATTAAGTACTTCCATATTTGAACTATGCAAAAATTCCTAATATTTAGGAATAATATTGAGTTAGATTTTACTTAGATAATTGTTCTATAGGGTAACTATTTTCCTTACATATAACCCTTCCATATTTCTATGTTTTTACACGTTAGGAATTATAATGAATTTTTTTTTGCAAAGTTTTTGTCTTTGTCTAATTTTGTAGAATTAAATACCTAAGAATCATTAAGCATATTTTCAAATTTTAATTCTTTGTCCATTTCTTTTCTGGACCATGTGAGTAGCATAAGTTCTAATTTTTCACATGTAGAAAAAGTGTCTAAGGTGACTTATATATTTTTTATACTTAATATAAGCACTTTAATTAATAATGATGGATAACATGTACATCATCTTATATATTAAATATTATTGTAATTGATTATTTTATTTAAAATTTAAAAATTAAGTAAAAGTTTTGCTGTAACAGGAAGTCTTAATATTTAGAATTCAAAATTAAATAATATTTTAATTTATATTAATTAATATTATTTTACTTAAATTGAATATAATAACTATAACTCCTTAGTTTAATTTATGTTCAAGGAAGAAAAATCAAAATTTTAATTTCAAATTCCTATTTATCACGATCTAATAATAACTAAATAATATATATGAACGAACAAAGTTACATCGATTTTGACAATTTTATTTTGAATTAAGGTATGATCAAAATATTAAGGTATATTTTCTTCTACTTCGAATGATAAATTCAATTAAAATTACTATATTGTTAATTCAAACGAGAGAAATGAATTTGAATATAATGATAAACAAGTAAACAAAAAATAACAAAGTCCACAATGAATAAGTAAGAACTATTTGTTATTAAAATTGATAATATTAGTCCATGCTCCTTCTGTATTCAATGATAGTTTAGGTTCTCAAACTTTGTGTCTTTTTCTTTGTGAATATATACAACGCTCAAATTTCTTTTTAGTTGTTACTGAATTTAGTGTTAAAAATATTTCAAAATTCATGATAATATTAGTTAATAACCAAAAACACAAAAGGGATATTGCATTTTTTAAAGAAAAAGAGAGTATTGTTTTTGGAACCTTGATTTGAAGAAATACTTGTGGAAAAAATATATGTTGTATATTAAGATGAAGCAAGGAAAAATATACAATTGTTATTTGTCATTAAGATGAAGCAAGAAAAAAATATACAATTATATTCTGACAAATAACAATTATACATGACTATATAACAATTAACGATTTTGAAAAATATTATTTTCGGAAGTCGGTTTTTTAATTATTCATCACTTTTATGCGCCCAAAATAAAAAGTATATATCCATGCTCTTTAACACATTGACGTCCAGAGAATATCAACTATCAAATAGCCAACTTCAGAGGGTAAATAAGACTATAAATTCTTTAGGAATTTTTTTAACACACACTCCATAATTTTGTTAAGTAGATTACCATAGTTCTTTTAGAATCCATTAATAAGAAGTAACTTCATTACAATTTTAACCTCTTACTTCTATGTTATGTGTCTGGATAGAGAAAGAAAGCTTACTCCAAAATGAAAAAGGGTAGATTGATAAAAAAATATGGCGATTGAATATTACCTTTTGCGATAGTAATTTAATATTTTGTTAGATTTAATTTTATAACTCAAACATAGATTTTACTGTCATATTTATGTAACTTTATAATTTTATATTCATTAACATAAGGTACACGCGCAATGCGCGTATCCTAAAACTAATACTATATTAAAAGCACGAAGGTCCTTAGCGAAATGTCATTTGCCTTTTTTACCCTTTAAAAATAGAATCCACACTAGATAAAATAGTCATTTGATTATTTTTCCTAAAATTTAGCATTTTAAAATTAACTAAAATTATTCCTATTAAATATTTTCTTATATAAACAATGTAAAAGATCCTAATATTTAAGACTTTAAAAAACTAAAATTAGCACTTATGCAGGTGTGCAAGCGTGCACATATTTAAGCGTACACATATGAAAATTAGCTTTCATGGTTTAGGAGACTTTACTTTCTCTCTCTATCTCTCTTTTTTTTTAAAAAAAATTTAGGAGTCTTTTTTCAAGTTTTACAAGTACATCTTTTAAATAACAAAATAGTTATTCAATTATTTTCTTATATTTAACATTTTGATATTAAATAAATTTTTTATTATTAAATCATGCTTGGAAGTAAAAACAAGTACCTAAAAATCACAAACATAGTAATCTCAAAAGAAAAAATAATTAAGTTCTTACAATTAATTAGCCAAAGGAAATCTTTAAATTAACTAATTTGCAAAAAATTCAAGGCATTCTTTTCTAAATTCATCATGTAAATCATTATAGTATAGTATTAATAATCAAACTGTTAAAATTACAAACGTTAAATAATAAGGATGAAATATTAAATATTTTAAGTGAGTTATTATTAATTATTTTTGTTTCATTTGATATTAATTTAAACAAATGACAACTCCCTATACTTTTCTACATACTAAGTTGCTTATTGTATCATATATTAACTTAATGTTGACATTCTAAAACGTAGCATTTGATAATCTAATTTACATGTTCCTCTTGTACACATAATTTATTGATTGACGCTAGGCATATCGTACACTAAAGCTAATATATATATATATATATATATATATATATATATATACAAAATGAGTGGTGTTCGTGCTATGCACGGGCCTGTGCACGATACCTTTGTTTATGTTATTTGCACATCTACATGATTTGTACAATTCAGCACTGATAATATTTTCAGGCGACATGTTCAAAGTGCATACTATTTACATTCATTGAAAGTACAAAGCTCTACTGCAAGATATAATAAAAGGAATGAAAAAGAAAACCAAACCTTCCTTTGTAGTAATATTCAACAAAAGTATCAGAACCCTGCTGTTACAAAACTTAAATAACATTAAAGAAGCAAATGTTGAATGTTTTCATTAGGCAAACCAACAAATACGAGCTTGACTACTATCTCAACTATATGAAATATATAACTTCCAAAAGCAACAAAATTGCAGATCCCGATGATATGTCGACCTCGTTAAAGGACTTATTGCTGCCATAGTAATTTTTAAAAACAAACTTCATACCAGCTGAAATAAAATAGAGAGAGCTAAAACTGAAGAAAATAAGAATCTACAAAAAAGAATTCAAGCAAGATATATAATCTGAGAAATTTCTGACTGATACAAAATTAACACACTAAAATGCCTTGGCCTGTTCCATAGGACTTTGTGTGCAGAAATATATATGAACAGTCCAGAACTAAAGATTGAGATGTCGGCTTTAATGTACTGATACTTCAATATGTTAATAAGTGAGAAGAGTTGAGATATAAACTGACTTCTAGTAACTTCAAGATTTTTAACCTGCATAGAGAAAACAAATGGTAATGCATATGCTGGAAAAATCTAACAGTAGTATAGTACATCGAAGTTTCACATATAGAATCATCTCTACGTTTAATAATCAAACTATATTAAAATTAATTGTTATTCGATAGAAATTTGTAAATACCAGAACTGGTAAATGATCAAAGTTAGTATGCAGTATGCAAGCTGCACAAAAAAGAACCACCTGTAATGACTCAGCCGGTTGTTTCGAGAGTTGTAGCCCCGTTTTCTCATTTCTGCTTCTTTTGTGTTCTACAACTGCATTATGACTTATCGGGTTAGTTGGTTCGGGTCCAAAGTGATTTCAGAATGAAATGAGACACTTAGTCGTTTATTTGAAAGCTTAAGTTGGAAAAGTTGACTGGATATTGACTTATGTGTAAACGACCTCGGATTTGAATTTTGATGATTCACTTAGCTCCGTTAGGTGATTGTGGACTTCTAGCACGTCTGGATTGTATTTTGGAGATCCGTAGTGGAATTAGGCTTCAAATGTCGAATTAAAATTTTGAAAGTTTGACCGGGAGTGGACTTTTTGATATCGGAATCGTATTGGATTTTTGGAAGTTGTACTAGGTCCGTGGTGTCATTTATGACTTGTGTGCAAAATTTGAGGTCAATCGGACGTGGTTTGATAGATTTTGACGGCATTTGAAGAATTTGGAAGTTTTGAAATTCATTAGGCTTGAATCCGTGTGTAATCCGTGTTTTGATGTTGTTTGAGGTGGTTTGAGTGTTTGACTAAGTTCGTATCAGGTTGTAGGACTTGTTGGTATATTTGGTTGAGGTCCCGAGGGTCTTGGTGATTTTGGGTGGTTAGCAGAACAAGTTTGAAGTTTGAAGATTTGCTGAAGTTGGCATGTTGCTGGTATAATCGCACCTGCGAGGATGTTGCCGCAGGTGCGGTGGGTTTGGCGCAGATGTGGGGGTGAGCTGGCTTGGGGAGAATCGTAGGTGCAAGGAGATGTGCACATCTGCGAGACCACAGATGCGAGGATGGATCCGCAGATGCGATAGATGGGGCTAGGGCTGTTTCCGCATAAGCGAACAAAGGACTCGAGATGCGCATCCGCAGGTGTGAGACCTGGAGCCTAGGTGCGGGCCCATCGGTTTAAGTGAGTTTCTGCAGGAGCGGAGTTCTAATCGCAGAAGCAGCTCTGTAGGTGCGGATATTGGGCCGCAAGTGTGAAATCCTGGGCAGAACATATAAATACGGGACTTCGAGATTTTTCATGATTTTCATCATTATTTATCTCGGATTTTTGGGATTTTGAGAGGGATTTAGAAGTAATCACCGAGTTAAGTTCCTTGTGCCTATTTATCTTCAATAATGATGTTTCCTCATTGATTTTACACCTAGTTGGTGAGTTTTTGAGGTGGAATTTGGGAGATTAGGGCTTGAGAATTGGAGAGTGAATTTTGGGGATTTGGAGGGGCAAATGGTGTCAGATTTTGATAAATTTAGTATGATTAGACCCGTGAGTGAATGGGCATTGGGGTTTTGTGACAATTGTCGTATTTTGAGATGTGGGCCCGAGGGCCAGGTTTGTGCCAATTTCTGATTTTGGGGTCTAATTTAGTAGTCTTCTTGTGGAATTGATCCCTTTAGCCTATATTAATTGTATTGTACTGCTTGTGGATAGATTCGGGACATTAGGAGTCTAGATCGCGAGGAAAGGGCATTTTGGAGCAGGGTTTCGCTCGGATTGACGTAAGTAACAGTTATAAATCTGGTCTTGAGGGTATGAAACCCCGGACATTGTGCTATGTGATCACTTTGGAGGTGATGCACATGCTAGGTGACGAGCGTGTGAGCGTGCATCGTGGCTATTGTACTTGGTCCATCCCATGGAAGCGTAAATTTGAATAACTTGTTATTAGCTACTCCCTCCGTTTCATATTGTTTGAGGTAGTTTGATTCGGCCCAGAGTTTAACAAAAAGAAGAAGACTTTTAAAAGTTATGGTCTTAAAAGCTTAAGGGGTAAAAGATTTGTGGGACCACGCTATTTGTGTGGGTATATGATCACGCCCAACTATGCCATATAAAAAGGACTAAGCGGTCGTGCAAATATAATCCGGTTTACAAGTTCGGAGTCAAATCCCACAGAGAACTAAGGCTTAGTTATAGTTGTTCAATATCACTAAGAAACATAAGTCCAAACAATTTTTTAATTATAAAGATTATAATATTTATTTTTGTCTACTTAACTAACAAATCTAGAAAGTCGTAAAACTATCAATTAACAAGGATAATGATTGGAGTCAAGATAAAGGAGGTCTAGAGTTATGATTTTCCCAATTGTCGGAAACCTTCCCTCTACGTTTTCTGTAAATTCGCCTAAGTATTCTCTACCGATCATGAGCACTTTGACTGTCGTAACTCTCTCCCGAGTAATTACCATAATTTACTAGACGCACTCTCTCGAGTTATGCTAGCTGGCTTTATTTATTACAACTCACTTTAGATTGCACCCAAGGCTCCGTTATCCCTAATCTCGCCTTTAAACCCGCAGTTATAGATTCTCTTACACTTTGGGAGTGATGTTGTTCAACAACTACCTAAATATGCACTCTCTCCCGAGTTATGCACTCTAAATAGGCACAACTAATTGAGGATCCTGTCAATTAACTACAACAAACACGTAGTTGAACAA
This sequence comes from Nicotiana glauca, assembly GCA_026770625.1. NCBI lineage: Eukaryota > Viridiplantae > Streptophyta > Magnoliopsida > Solanales > Solanaceae > Nicotiana > Nicotiana glauca. The sequence goes on along the minus strand of MDKF010501392.1, from coordinate 39,348 downwards.
ATAGAGAAAATACTACGGCTCAATTATAAAAAAACAAGAATTTATCCTACAAAAGGTTCCATCAAAACCCTAGATAACAAATTAACTATTCATAATAGTATGTAAAAATACAATACTAAAAGTCATAACCAACAACGAAAAAATAGGAAGAGGAAGGAAAAACTCATAGAAGAATTTCCCGCCTTGCTCCTAGCGTGTTCTTGCCTCCAAGGGTGTTGTCTAATCCTAAAGTAGTGTCTCCTCCCTTCAAAGTGGTGTTTTAAGATGTATTTATATGGCCTAGGGTTGATGAGGGGGAATTCTTCAATCCAACTTCGGATGGGAGAGCTGGAATTCGCGTCTGTCTTCGCGTCTAGACGCGGACATGACACGGATCTGTGTTTGCCTTCGCGTTTAGACGCGGACTTTGACGCGGATCCAGCTTTTGAGATTCTTCCATTTCGTGAAGCGCTCCGTGCCTTTGCTTCGCTTCGCTGTTTTGTGCCTTAATATTTCTCCTTTTTCGCGTCCGACTTCGTGCCACGCACGAGAGTAGACGAGCTCCCACTCCTTTAATTTCTTCTTTTTGTGTCGAATTGTCATGTTTTGGTCATTTATCATACAAACTCGTTCATACACATAAGAAACACATAATGAGTATATTTCACTTCGAAAATCATGTAGTCTCCCGCGACACACACAAGAATTAATATGCAAATATACTATAAAATATGCATTTTTCATCATTTATCAACACCCCACACTTAAACTCTTGCTCGTCCTCGAGCAACAAATTGAGTGCATAGGCAAGAATATCTTTTTAAACAATTCTCCTAACTCATCACACCAAGAGTATTTAAAATATACTAAGCACAAAAGCGTAACATCTTCACCTCAAGATTTGACTCACAAGTACTACGCATTATTCACAACTCACCCACTTACTCTAACATAGAGGTCACTGACATTACCTTTCCTTCATGAATCAAGTGCCCTCACACAACAAAAGAGAGGAGTTCCACACAATAAAATTTAAGAACACTTAGGAAATCAAGATAGAAAGAATTCACTCATTCTCAGAAATAACATTCATGTGCCACAAAAGATGCACCATAATCTTGCCCGTAGTGTACTACTCCATTAATCGAGCTCATTCAATCTAGAATTTATTAGGACTTTATTTGGTTGTATATGTAGGCTACGGGACGTGCATGATACATTTAGATATAAGAGTGACTACACCTCCCTAAACACTTTAATACATATACTTTAACATTCAAACCCAATATTTATATCAAACCAAAACTCCACCTTCACATCAATGTATATTACCTCATTCTTCTTTAAGCACACTTACATCAAGAGCCACCACTTATCAAGGAATTTTTTTTCACAACAATCCAACTTTTTTTTTTCCAATTCAAGTGGCTCTTACTTTTTCAAAACAGTGCACCTTTCTCCTTATTTCATTAGTTCCACTCAAAAGCCAAACCAACCACCCCTTACTTTAACTTTTACATAGTTCATAATAATTCAAGTGCTCATGAGAGGTTACAATGGTTCAAATAGATGGTTAATTCAAATAAATGGGTAAGGCTTGTAATGTGGTTGTCAAAAAAATAGGATTACAGGCTCAAAGAGGTTAACTATGATACATAATAATTAGGCAGGTAAAATATACATATTTGGCTCAACAAAGAAATGCCTATATCACTTTTTCGACTGAACAAAACTATTATTTCGCTTTGCAAACATACGGGGCAAGTTCTAGGCATCAAATGCAATGCACAAAATAACACCCAAACCTCACACACACATGGCACATAACTCACTCAGGATTGGATACATCAAGACACTCTAGTCAAAGCAGTTAAGCAAATTTAAAATGATACAATTTAAGGTACTTATACAAGAGTCAAAAACTGACCCTAAGCGTCACAACCAAAGTACTCACTATTCTCAAGGCATAACAAAGTCAAGAGATATTGCTTCAATTCAAAACACAACACAATGGCTCTTATTCCTTAAAAAAAAAACTAACTACACACGGTTTAAATAAAACCCTTGGAAAAGAACCGTGGCCCAAAGAAAAACCAAGGGGGAGTTACTATACTACCTAAAACAAACAAAAAATCTTTTTGGAATTTTCTTTAAACATACTTCCCTCAAGAAAACTGTCTAGAAGATCCGTCATCAGGAAAAGTCCAATCTTTTAAAAAAAATTATTTAATTAAATGAGCACAGCTAAAGTAGCATGAAAAGTCACCCAGATAATCTCCTCACGCCACACTTAAAATTGTGCATTGTCCCCAATGCACACCCATACATATAAGAGGGTAAAAGAAACTCCCTGGTAGGCCAAAGGCCGAAGCACTAATAGTTCATGGGTTACTCAGACTTCTCCCAAGCTTGGTCCTTCGTGCGAGTACCTCACACTTAGTCCCAACCATTTGGTTTGCTGTTGCATCCTTCTAATACCTTTGCTTTTCATGCTTCTAAAAAATAAAAAATTGAGACTATAAAAATAATACAATTAAAAAAATAAATAATAAATAAAAGAAAGCAATAAAGCTGGGTTGCCTCCGAACAAGCACTTGATTTAACGCCACGACACGATGTGAATCACTTTATGCCTCCACTTTGAACTTATGAATCAGACCCCAAGTTTTGATTCTGCTCTATGATCATGCTCCTGAGGTGGTGAAACGAATCTGACTGGCCCAATAAAATAATGTAGTATTCTGCACTCCTTGGCCTTTATATGAGGTGTGTAATCCCGACTTTCTGGCAAGAAGAATTCCAGAATGTAAGCACTTTGTTCCTCATTCCTTGACTCCTCAAATGGCTCGGACGACTCTATTTCTATTTTATCATCTAAAGACAATGTGGAAAAATGCTTGGAGTGAGGACCAATGCGCTCAACTACATGAACATTAGGACTGTCTACATTCTCAACACTAATGACAATAGGGTCAACTAAATATGTATCCTCAATATCCTTAGTTGACTCTAGTATTGTGATGACCCGACCCGTCGTCACCTGAGTTACTACCCTATTTACCCTATTTTCTGCTTCTTTATGCTTCATTATCAGTGTTTTGGTTGAACGAGTTGGTGTGGATTGGTTTTAGAAGGAAATGAGACACTTAGTCTCTTTAAGGAAGGCTTAGCTTGGAAATGTCAACCGGATGTTGACCTATATGTTAGAGGGCTCAGATATGGATTCTGATGATTCGGTTAGCTTCGGGGGATGATTTGTGACTTAGGAGTGTGATCGGAAGTGATTTTGGAGGTCCGGAGTAGAATTAGGCTTGAATTGGCGAAGTTAGTATTTTGGCGAATTCCAGTTGATAGGTGAGATTTTGATCTGAGTGTCGAAATGGAATTTTGAGAGTTACAGTAGCTTTGTTAGGTGATTTGGGATGCGTGTGCAAAATTTTAGGTTATTCGGAGGTGTTTTGGTTGGGTTTTTGATCGAATGCGTGTTTCGGAAGTTTTAGAAGAACTTAGGCTTGAATCCGAAGTAATTTGATGGTTTTGTTATTGTTTGATGTGTTTTGATGATTGGAACGAGTTTGGGTGATGTTTTGGGATGGGTTGGCACTTTTGGTTGAGGTCCCGTGGGCCTCGGGTGAGTTTCGAATGGTCAAACGGACCTATTCTAGCATTTGGAAGCTGTAGAATTTCCAGCTGAAGTGTTGCAGGTATTAACCCATTGCGTTCGCGTAAGGTGAATCGCGAATGCGTAGAAGGAATTTTGAGGACCAAGATTTAGACCTTCGCGTTCGTATTTGTGGCCTCGCGATCGCGGAAGGTTAGGAATTTTTGAATCACATTCACGTGAGGGGCTACGTGTTCGCGTATAAGGACTAGGGTCCGGTGGTGATTTGTTCTTCGCGTTCGCAGTTGAGTGACGTGTTCGCATAGGTTTAGGGACCCAGATCTTTGCGTTCGCATATGGTGGAACGCGTTCACGAAGGGTATTTTTGTCAGTTGCAAGTTTGTTCATCGCGAACGTAAGAGGTCCCTCGCGTTCGCATAGAGGAAAGGTCAGCTGGGCAGAAGGGTTTTTAACAATATTTCATCCGCGAGCCTAAGTTATTTTCCACCACTATTGATCGTTTTAAGAGCTTTTTGGGAGGAATTGAAGAGTGTTTCGACTAGGATTGATTGGAGGTGAGTCCTATGAACTAAAAATGCGATTATTATGTGAAATTAACCTTGAAATTCATGGAAACTTGGCTAAAATGGGAAGAACTAGGGCTTGAGTTTTGATATTTCAAATTGGAATTTGAGGGGTCATTTGGACTCGGATTTTGGTGTTCTTTATATATATAGACTCGTGGTGAGATAAGGAACCCGTTGGTATAAGAATTTCTAGAATTCAAGAAGTGGGCCCAAGGCTCGGATTTTGCTAATTTCGAGATTTTTGATATTTTTCGATTGTTTTCAATTGGGTATTGTTCCATTGGCATATTGTGACATATTCATTGTGGTTTTGATCAGATTCGACATGCGAGGAGGTCGATTTGAGAGGCAAGGGCATAGCGAGCTAGGATTTTGGCCGGGTTGAGGTGAGTAATAGATGTAAATGATGTCCTAAGGGTTTGAAACCCTGGATTTGCACATCGTAGTGCTATATTGAGCTGACTTACACACTGGATAGCGAGCGTGGGGTAGAGCACCATTGGGGATTGTGACTTGGTCCGTCCCGATAGATGAATTTACTGCGTATTTGACTGAATATCACCTGTTATCATTATGATTTGAGCTGGTTGTCATATTTGGGCTTTCTGCCAATTGATTGAACCCTTCAAGGATTGCTATCACTGATTTCTTACCATTTTATGTATTATTGACTCAGTCCTGCTATTTGATACTATTTTTCAAACTCAGCCACTTTTTATCAAACTTGAAACTTAAATAATTTTTCAAATGAAGTTTGAGTTGAATATTTATATATTATTGTGCCCGAGGGGCTTATGTGATTCTGGACTGAGTTTGGGATCGGGCTGCGCGCCGCAGCGGTATTATACTCATATTGATATGAGGCCAAGGGCCTAGTTGATGCCACAAGATGGCTTTATATTACGCTTGGGCTATAAGGGGGCCCTCCCGGAGTGTGCACACCTCCAGTGAGCGTCGTCGACAATAAATAAATGGAGCGGGCTACACGCCGCAACAGGTAATAGAGAGTACCAGACTATCTGTTGAATTTCATATTTGGCTGTCATTTACTTACTTATCTGTTGCAGCATTTCCTTAATTGTTTTCATTGGTTTACAGACTTTATACTACTTGGTTTAAATTGCTACAATTATAGAATTACTTTGTGCATATTCAGGATTTTTTATTCTCAGCCTTTATTTATGTTTATTACTTACTGGGTCGGAGTACTCACATTACTCCCTGCACCTTGTGTACAGATCCAGGTGCATCTGAGGCTGAGTGAGGACTTCTCTGCCGAGCAGCTTATCCGGGAGTATCAAGGTAGCTGCATGATGTCCGCAGTCTTGATCTTCCCTTCTATCTTATTTTTTCATTTCCGCATTTCTTTAGAAAGATATGTAGTAGGTTGATACTCATGTATTGGAGGCCTAGACTTGTGACACCGGATTCTTCGGGCTGTGTAGTAGTATTGGTATTGGGATTTCCACATGTTTTAACTCTATTTCAGAATTTCAGTATGATGAATTAGTAATTTATCTGTGTTAATTAATTCATAAACTTTATAAAAATGGTTGAGGTTATTAAATTGGTCGGGCTTGCCTAGCAGTGTGTTGGGCACCATCACGACCGGGGTTGGGGTCGTGACAAGTATCTCTTCTACAACATCGACATCCTCAAAATCTAGTTCGATTGATTGTTGGTGTTCTACTCTAGCCTCCTCCTCTACCTCATCAATTTCTGTATCTAATTCACGCTTTTTTGGATACTATTCACAATATTGGCTTGTTGAGCATTAAAAACTTCAACCAGTTGACTCATGTGAACTTTCAAGTTGTAAATAGTTTCCTCATGCCTTTCTATCCACAGTAGTAATTTACTCTGTTGTTCCAAAATGCACTTTAACATATCTTCGAGCTTCTTTAGGTCAGCTTCCCTAGGTTCTTTGTTCCTATTAACTTCACCAGAAAAAGAAGAAGCATCAAAGTAAGGGGTTGGGGGAAGGTAAGAAATATAAGCACAACCAAGAAAGTGACCATCTTGACCACCACACATATCACACACATTCCACACATAAGATTGAGTTGGTGCACAAAACTTGCTCTCAGGAATATTTTGATAATTTTGCCCTGGGTGGTTTCCTTCACAATATGCATATGGAGGATCAAAATTAGAATTACCAACAATAAAATTCTCATAATTTCATTTATGTTTCTCAAATAAACAAATAAAACTAAAATAAAAAAATCAAATAATAAAATAAAAGTTCAAACTTCAAACCTAGCAATATGTACACGTATAACTACACTGTTAGTTCCACGGCAACGGCGCCAAAATTTGATCACGCCCAACTATGCCTTATAAAAAGAACTAAGCGGTCGTGCAAATATAATCCGGTTTACAAGTCCGGAGTCGAATCCCACAGAGAACTAAGGCTTAGCTATAGTTTTTCAATATCCCTAAGAAACATAAGTCCAAATAATTTTCTAATTATAAAGATTATAATATTTATTTTTATCTACTTAACTAACAAATCTAGAAAGCCGTAAAACTATCAATTAACAAGGATACGGATTAGAGTCAAGATAAAGGAGGTCTAGAGTTATGATTTCCCCAATTGTCAGAATCCTTCCCGCTATGTTTTCTATAAATTCGCCTAAGTATTCTCTACCGATCATGAGCGATCTGACTGCCGTAACTCTCTCCCGAGTAATTACCACAATTTACTAGACGCACTCTCCCGAGTTATGCTAGATGGCTTTGTTTATTACAACACACTTTAGATTGCACCCAAGGTTTCGTTATCCCTAATCTCGCCTTTAAACCCGCAGTTATAGATCCCTCTTATACTTTGGGAGTGATGTTGTTCAACAACTACCTAAATATGCACTCTTTTCCAAGTTATGCACACTAAATAGGCACAACTAATTGAGGATCCTGTCAATTAACTATAACAAACACGTAGTTGAACAAATAGAGAAAATACTACGACTCAATTTTATAAAAATAACAAGAATTTATCCTACAAAATGTTCTATCAAAACCCTAGATAACAAATTAGCTATTCATAATTGCATGTAAAACTACAATACTAAAATTCATAACCAACAATGAAAAATAGGAAGAGGAAGGAAAAACTAGTAGAAGAATTTCCCGCCTTGCTCGTAGCATGTTATTGCCTCCAATGGTGTTGTCTAACCCTAAAGTAGTGTCTCCTTCCTTCATAATGGTGTTTTAGGATGTATTTATATGACCTAGGGTTGATGAGGGGCGGAATTCTTCAATCCAACTTTGGATGGGAGAGCTGGAATCTGCATCTTCCTTCGCATCTAGATGCGGACTTTGATGCGGATCCGCGTTTACCTTCGCATCTTGACGCGGACTTTGACGCGGATCCAGCTTTTGAGATTCTTCCATTTCGCGAAGGCTCCGTGCCTTTGCTTCGCTTCACTGTTTTGTGCCTTAATTTTTCTCCTTTTTTGTGTCCGACTTCGTGCCACGCACGAGAGTAGACGAGCTCCCACTCCATTAATTTCTTCTTTTTGTGTCGAATTGTCATCTTTTGATCGTTTGTCATCCAAACTCGTTCCTACACATAAGAAACACATAGTGAGTGTATTTCACTTTGAAAATCATGTAATCTCCTGCGACACACACAAGAATTAATATGCAAATATACTCAAAAATATGCATTTTCATCATTTATCCCTATAAAAGCTTCTCATTAAGGGCAAAAAGGGTAAAATGAAGAGTTTAAAGTTGAATTATTTTCAAATTTAGAAATATATCGTTTATTTCGGAACAGACTAAAAAGAAAAGTACCTTATTTAATATGAAACGGAGGGAATATATGTTTCTCTCAGTGTTTTAGAAATTGGACAGAAATTCATGTTAGAAATCATTCTTAGGCAATATGATTTCACTGTTGGGACCCGCAAAGGTCGTGTACTTGTTGAATTAGCTGCTATTGCTGTCTTGTACTCAGTCATTTCTTTACTTGTTTTTCATACCTCTATCTCTTCTTGTTCCTTGTTGATACATGTTATAATCTCTGATTGGGCTGATTATATGATTTTTGAGAGCCTGAGGGACTGGAGAGGTTAGTGACTGAGATAGGGCCTGAGTGCCGAGCTGTGAGCTGTATGTAAATGTCACGACCCAAAACTAACCTTGTCGTGATAGAGCCTATCATGGTGCTAGGAAAGACGACACATTACCAAAAAAAATGAGACTTTCATTTTTAAGACAATTTCCAAAGCTATTTAATATAAAATCTTCATAAGGAGTGTAAATCAAAACAAAAGTGCGGAAAGAAAGCCCGACATTGGGGTATCACTAGTCATGAGCATCTACCAAGGACAGTCCGATAATACTAAGATATATACAGTCTGGAGTACAAGTAATAACAATCTATAGAAAGATAGGATGGAGAAAAGTAGGCCTGCGGTCACGATGCAACTACCTTGCTAACTCCAACAGATCCACAACGAATGAAATCAACACTCACTAGCACATCCAGTAACTCCTGGATCTGCACACAAGGTGCAGGGAGTAATATGAGTATGGCAACTCAGTAAATAACAAATGTAAATAAAGACTAAGAAATAGTGATGAGCAAGAAAACATATATTGTTCATATTATGAAATCTCAGTAGAATACAGTAAGCTTTTAAAATCAGGGTTCTGAATCAACACATCTCATTTAAGTCCAGTTTCAGTAAAGCCATTTAAAACATCTTTCAGCAATTTTCAAACAAGACGATGAAAAAGTTAGTAAAAATGATAAAAGCAATAACAGCCCCTCGGGCAAAACTCACTCGTATACAACCCCTTGGGCAACATAAATCATAAATAGCCCCTCAGTCAATCATCATTGTCACTCATATACAGCCCCTCGGGCATACCTCACAATCACTCGTATATAGCCTATCGGGAACAGCATGAATCAAGAACAACCCCTCGTGTAAAACATCATATCACTCACTAAAGATACCCGCGCTCACTAGGTGTGTGCAGAATCCTGAGGGGATCCTACAACCCAAGCACTATAATCGGCATGGACACTCACGTGCTATAACATCAATATCAGAATCCGCATGGACAACTCACGTGCCATAGTCTCAATATCTCAAAATCAAGCACTCGGCCTCACTGAGTCATAAAGTATTAACAACATGCAACAATATGCAACCCGATCCCATAAATATCCTCACAAAAATAGGCCCTCGACCTCACTCAGTCATAAACCTCTTAAGCCACTTAGGTTATCAGTAAAAAAATAGGGTGCTCAGCCAAAAATAACATTTTATATGCATCAAAACGGGCAATAAATACTGAGTTATGAAATCAATAAACTTAGCATGACTGAGTAAAGATTTTCAATCAAAACAATGAGAGTATAATAAGAAAAGGCCAATAACGGTCCAAATAGCTTTGGCACAAGGCCCAAATATGGCATTCAGCCCAATTTATAGCAATTCTTTCTAAAACACATAAGTATCATATAATTTCAGTCAAATACGTAACTTTATAATTGCTACGGGATGGAACAAGTCACAATCCCTAACGGTGCATGCCCACACACTCGTCACCTAACATGTGCGTCACCTCAAAGTAGTGAAACAATATCAAATCGAGGTTTCTTACCCTCAGGACTAGATTTACAATCATTACTTACCTCAATCCGAGCAAAATCTTACTCCGAAATACCTTTGCTCCTCGAATCAGCCTATCGACCGGAATCTAGACACAAGCAATAGAATACGATCAAAATAGGCTAAAGGAACCAATTCCACAAGAAAAATACCAAATTATAATCAAAACCCGAAATCAGCTCAAACCAGCCCTCGGGCCCACATCTTACAATTCAACAAAATTATAGAACATGAAAGCTCATTCACTCACAAGTCCATACATACGAAATTTATCAAAATCCGACCTCATTTGGTCACTCAAATCCTCAAAATCCACTCTCCAATTTTAAAGCCCTAAATTCCCAAATTTCTAACTCAACTTCCAAACTAGATGATGAATAAAGCCATAGATTCATGAAATTTATACCATTATAGGTTAGAATCACTTATCACAATGTTTCTCCTTTAAATCCCTCAAAAATTGCCTCTCTCCCGAGTTCCTCAAGCCCAAAATCGACAAATCGAGACAAAAACCTTGAGCTGGGGTTTTCTACACAGTAAAACCGCACATGTGGTCACATTTCCGCTTTTGTGGCACCGCATATGCGGAAATTTCCCTCGCAGGTGCGAAACTCACTGCATATGGTCCCTCGCACGAAGACCATATCCGCATCTGCGACCCCTAAATCGCACTTGCGACCTCATAGATGCGACCAATACTTCACATCTGCGACCCAGCCCTGGCCTTCCATTTACACATCCATGGTTCTCTGAGCGCACCTACGGCATCGCACCTGCGGTTCCCACTCTGCAAGTGCGGAAACATCATAAGCAGCAGCTTCAGCTGCATCATTTCACATCCAAACTCTCCGTTAACCATCTGAAATTATCCCGAGGCCCTCGAGACCTCAACCGAACATACCAACACATCATATATCAACATACGAACTTAGTCGAACCTTTAGAACACTCAAAACAACATCAAAACACCAAATTACACTCAGATTCAAACCTAAGAACTTCTAAATTTTCAAATTCTACAACCGATGCCGAAACCTATCAAACCTCGTCCAAATGACCTCAAATTTTGCTCACACATCACAAATGACACTACGAACCTACTCCAACTTCCAAAAATTTTGTTTCGACCCCGATATCAAATTTTCCACTACCGACCAAAATTACCAAATTTCCAGCTTTCACGCCTAATTCCACTAATTCACGCCTAATTCCACCACCGACCTCCAAATCATAATCCGGACACGCTCCTAAGTCCAAAATCACCCAACGGAGCTAACTAAACCATCATAAATCCAATTCGAGGTCAAATACTAAAAGTCAAAACTTGGTCAAACCTTTTAAATTTAAAGCTTCAAGTTGAGAATTGTTCTTCCAAATCTATTCCAATTATCATCAAAACCAAAATCAACAATTTATATAAGTCATAATACATCATATGGGGCTAGTCATGCCTGAGAACTGGTGAACGAAGTGAAAATGCTCAAAAAAATCAGTCGCGTCGTTATATCTTTCCCCACTTAAACATATCCTCGTCCTCGAACGTGTCCAGAGTTGTTACAAAAGCCATCAAATCACCGTGTATCATCACTATGCACATACCCGGGGGTGATCCCATGTCACCCTATCCCATATAGGTCCGATAGCACAACATAACTAAAATTTTGCAATCCATCCAAGCCCATAAACCTTAGAACCAAATTTCCACTTTTGAAATTATGTATAAGATCAGAATCTCACATCTATACACTGTATAAGTCCGAACAAGTTGTATCAAACCATATCCGTAACCCAAGATGTAATTACATGATATACCACATAACTTAAACACTCGTAGTAATAACTTCTACTCACAGCAGCTGCTCAAACACCCCAATACTGATAATAAAATTTTTATCAAATAAAGCCTCATTCCAACACTTTCATATACTGCAAATGATGAAAGAAATATGCAAAAATCATAACCATTCCTCAGATCAACCAGCCAGGGAGTTCCCACTCCTTCAGCAAGGGCTAAAGTAAATTTCTAAGCCAAATTTTGATATTATCTTTCCAACATGCTGAAATTGAATCCGATAGTATTCATTCTAGCCACACCCAGTGCAATCCGTACACCAATAAGCAACAATCCAAATGTACTCAAATCATGGAAAATGGCTCAAATGAGAGAGATGCAATGCGCGACCATATTCAAACACTAGTCCACCTGAAACACCTCAAGCCACCATGCTCAAAATCAATAACCATGTGCAATTTGATGTCTAGTATAAAAAGCAAATCGCCAAAACCATGGAGAAGCAAATGACGCAATGCCATACCAGTATAAAAGAACATACCTAATGCACAATCAATCACGCAACGCCAAAATACATGTATCACTCAAATTCCGCTATAAAACCCAAATAGAACAGTACCGTATGTGCATATAACTAACAATCACAACTCCTCGTAACACAGAAAGATAACTGATAGATCATTTCGGAACACGAATAAGCTCAATGACAATCGAATGGCACATCCCTAGAAAATAGCAATTTGGAGTTAACAAATTCGACTCGGTGCAAAACACACATCCATACTGGGCCTACCAATGAACCTTAAATCAACTCTGCTCACCCGCAATAGTTAAATACCCTACGAAAGTCTACAATGATTGAATTGCAACACATACTAACCTCTGTCTAACCTTGGCAACATTTTTACAGTCCATAACCACGACGAAATCTACTCACGAGAACTCTCAGTCTCCCAATCTATAGACTATACGATGAATCACGATCTCTGATCTCAATTTCGCCGCCTGAATGTCCACACTTCGCCAATTACATGGTCATCCCACGAGGAACACTTCTAAAACTCTTCTATGCCACAAGGCAAAATTTGAACTCCAACAATCAATCAAACAAGAGAATCTACAATACCAATAAAGTATCCATAACTCAAACGCTTTCGCTCCTTACTGAATATATACTCCCATCACATAATACCAATTAGTAATATCATTTACCTAGCCATCTAAACTATCCATGCGGCCTAAGGATTTATGACCTTCCTTTCAGAACTGGACTGTTACCTTACACATGCAAATCTCAATCCTACACAACATACCGCATATACCATGCCATTCTATGATAAATGTGAGAACTTCATAATCCACTCCGAGTCATAAGAAACTACATATTCAACTATCCAAGAACTTTCCATTTGATCCCACCTAAGAGAAAATCGTTATATGTCACATGCTCCTCAGGCCAATAGAAAATATACATCTCTAACCATGGTAGAAACCATCAAGAACTCTCCGAATTCCATTTGTACAAAATTAAACCGTTAGGACTGAATCCTTTTAACTCAACCAAGCTACACATGTCACCAAAAACCCAAGAGTATTGCCATGAAATACCTATAGAAACTCATTACCTCATAAACACTCAAAGAACTAATCATACCCATTACCATGTCGATCCAACCTACTACCAAACTATCCTATCTATTCGAGTTCCTTCTAAATTACCTTCAAATTAATACTTCTCCTCGCCACAACACCACAATCTACAACCTAGACGCATCACACGAGACCCAAGCATAAAACCACACCACCCTAAGGCTCATAACCTGCTAAATACTCTCGTAAATATCCTTAAAAGTACCACATTCAAAATACTTGCCCTAAAAATACTTTATGCGAACCTAAAGCCATTACCTTCACCTTCCTGATACTAATATGTAGAATCCATACCGATATAAAAATGCCACAAGTCTAGACACCCTCTAATGTAAACCTCAATTTCTAGCCAAACACACATCCTGAAGATCCTCAATTGCTACATATGAATCTCGAATCCTTTAGAACTATACTCGGGAGTCATCCACTCTGCTCAAATCTCAATTAAACTGATCAAACGGACCAAACGACATGTGCTCCATTACCACTCCAACACCCTAGGAAGTAACCCTACCTTAATGCAACCAAATAAATTCCTTCTCCATGCACATTACATCCTTCACCAATAATACTCAAGTCATTACGTGATTCTCATACACCCATAAAGCATAACACAACCCTTATCCAAAATTTCCTTTACTCGAGTCATCCTCGATCTCGACCCATGTAAGCCATAACTGATTCACCAGTATACCTTAAACTGATACTATTATGATACTTAGCCACACAATCAACTTATTAATAGCAGACTCCCCCCACTTGGCTCAAAGCCATAGGTCAAAACACACAGGAACTCACAATGCACATACTCTACTACTGCCATAATACCATAGTGAGATTAAACTAAATCCTTCATAAGCTCGTGCAACATAAACCATCTAGCACTTCAAATTATCTACAAATCTCGCATTCACCCTCGTAACAGTCAAGACAACTCTCATACGCGATCCAAACTCAAACTGCAGCACATATCATTCACTAGTAAAGGAGGACTCACTACAAAACATTATAGGGATCACACGCCCTCAGGACACCTCGCAGGAGATAACCCCCTGCTTCGCCTCAAACTAACATATCTTTATACCCTTCCACCGTCATAAACATCGTGCAATCACTTAAACTTCCTGAGTTTAGACTCATATCATAACATGAAATCTACTTATGAACACACCCATAACTCAGAGCTATACATCAAATCAAGATGGAAATCAAGCACCAAATAGTTCTTTCTACCCTCAAGTAGACCCTCCTCGTCACATCCAAATCTTATGAACACATATCATAGTCATATCATACTCATCATGGAGCTGTCCAGCCATATCTTCTACTAATAGGGACACTACCGAACATATAAATCCAAAAGAACGTGCTCATACAATTAATGCCTCAGTGCTCTAGCTACATGCAAAACCCGGCCTCAAGACCACCAGACTGGCCCAACATCAACACACAAAAATCACATCTTGTTCCTCGCTCAGGGAATCACAAGTCGTCAATGCATAGCCGATACTAAGCGCTCATGCGTGCACACAAATGTGTGGAAGGAATTCAAGGAGTTGCGCTTCAAGTTGAATCAATGACGCACGATAAGAATTCAAGAGTATGGAATTCCCTAAAGGTTCTGCAGCCTCTAGAAGATAAGTACAAACATCTCCGTACCGATTTGCAAGACTCTACTAAACCCGTTCATGACCCGTGAGACCTATGTAACCTAGGCTCTGATACCAACTTGTCATGACTCAAAACTAACCTTGTCATGATGGAGCCTATCGTGGTACTAGACAAACGGACACATTACAAAAACAAATGAGATATTCATTTTCAAGACAATTTCCAAAGCTATTTAATATAAAACCTTTATAAGGAGTGTAAATAAAAAAAATGCGGAAAGAAAACCCGATATTAGGGTGTCACTAGTCACGAGCATCTACCAAAGATTGTCTGATAATACTAAGACAAATACATTCTAGAGTACAAGTAATAACAATCTATTGAACGATAGGAAGGAGAAGAGCAGGTATGCGATCGCGATGCATCTACCTTGCTAACTCCAAAAGATATGCAATGGATGAAATCAACGCTTACTAGCACATCCAACACCTCCTGGATCTGCACACAAGGTGCAGAGAGTAATGTAAGTACGCCAACTCAGTAAGTAATAAAGGTAAATAAAGACTGAGTAGTAGTGTTGAGAAATAAAACATATATAGTTCATATCATGTAATCTCAGTAGAATACAACTGGCATTTAAAATTAGGGTTTTGAATCAACTCAGCTCATTTAAGTATTGTTTTAGTAAATCCATTTAAAATATCTTTCAACAGTTTTCAAACAAGGTAATGAAAAAGTGAGTAAAAATGATGAAAGCACTAACAACCCCTCGGGAAAAACTCACTCGTATACAGCTCCTCGGGCAACATAAATCATAAACAGCCCCTTGGGAAAACATTAATCATAAATAGCCCCTCGGGCAATCACCATTGTCACTCATATACAGCCCATCGAGCATACCTCACAATCACTCATAATCAACCCCTCAAGCACAACATGAATCAAAATTAGCCCCTCAGGCAAAACATCATATCACTCACTCAGGGTACCCACACTCACTGGGGTGTGCAGACTCTGTAGGGGCTCATACAACCCAAGCGCTATAATTCGCACAGACAACTCACATGCTATAATATCAATATTAGAATCCGCACGGAAAACTCATGTACTGCATAGACAACTCATGTGCCATAGTCTCAATATCTCACAATCAGGCACTCACCCTCACTTAGTCATGAATCAGTAACAACATGATGCGGCGTGCAACCTGATCCTATAAATATCCTCACAAAAATAGGCCCTCGGCTTCACTCAGTCATAAACCTCTCATGCCACTCGGGCTATTAGTAAAAAAATAGGGTGCTCAACCCAAAATAACATTTTATATACGTCAAAATTGGTAATAAAAATAGAGTTATGAAATCAGTAAACATAGCACGACTGAGTATAGATTTTCAATCAAACAGGTGAGAGGATAATAAGAAAAGGACCCTAAGGGTCCAAACAGCTCTAGCATAAGGCCCAAATATGGCATTCAGCCAAATTTATAGCAATTCTTTCTAAAATACATAAGTATCATATAATTTAAGTCAAGTACGCAACTTTATAGTTGCTATGGGACATACCAAGTCACAATCCTCAATGGTGCACGCCCATACGCCCGTCACCTATCATGTGCGTCACCTCAAAGTAGTAAAACAAAGTGAAATCCGGGGGTTCATACCCTCAGGACTATATTTACAATCATTACCTACCTCAATCCGAGCAAAATCCTACTCTGAAATGACTTTGCCCCTCTAATGAGCCTCCAATCGACCCGAATCTAGACACAAGCAACAGAATACGATCAAAATATGGTAAAGGAACTAATTCCAAAAGAAAAATACCAAATTATAATCAAAACCCAAAATCGGCTAAAACCTAGACCTCAGACCCATGTCTTGAAGTCCGACAAAAATTACAAAACTTGGAAGCCCATTCACTCACGAGTCCATACATACGAAATTTATCAAAATCCGACCTTATTTGGTCACTCAAATCCTCAAAATCCACTCTCAAATATTCAAGCCCTAAATTCCCAAATTTCTAGCTCAACTTCCCAACTAGATGATGAATAAAGCCGTAGATTAATGAAATTTATACCATTATAGGTTAGAATCACTTACCTTAACATTGCTCCTTCAAATCCTTCGAAAAATCGCCTCTCTCCCGAGTTCCTCAAGTCCAAAATCAAAAAATGGAGAAAAAACCTCAAGCTGGGGTTTTCTACCTAGCAAAATTGCACCTGCGGTCACATTTCCGCTTCTGTGACACCGCAGATGCAGAAATTTCCCTCACAAGTGCGGAGCTCACTTACTGTACCATATCCGCATTTACGGCCCTTAAATCGCACCTGCGACCTTGAAAATACGACCAATCCTTCGCATCTGCAGTCATACCGTTGCCTTCCATTTTTGCATCTGCAGTTCTCCGAGCGCACATGCATCCTCGCACTAGCGGTTCCCACTCCGCAGGTGCGGAAACATCAGAATCAGCAGCTTCAGCTGCATTATTCCACATCCAAACTCTTCGTTAACCATCCAAAATTATCTCGAGGCCCTCGGGACCTTAACCAAACATACAAACACGTCACATATCGACATACGAACTTAGTTGAACCTTCAGAACACTCAAAGCAACATCAAGACACCAAATTACACTCATATTTAAGCCTAAGAACTTCTAAATTTCCATATTCTGCAACCGATGCCTAAACCGATCAAACCTCGTCCGAATGACCTCAAATTTTTCACACACGTCAGAAATGACACTATGAACCTACTCCAAATTCTGTAAAAAAAAATCGACCCTGATATCAAATTTTCCACTGCGGATCAAAATCGCCAAATTTCTAACTTTCGCCAATTCAAGCATAATTTCTCCACGGACCTCCAAATCACAATACAAATATGCTCCTAAGTCCAAAATCACCCAACGGATCTAACGAAACCATCAGAAATCCAATCCGAGGTAAAATACTAAAAAGTCAAAACTTGGTCAAACATTTCAAATTTAAAGCTTCAAGGTGAGAATTGTTCTTCTAATCTATTTCGATTATCCTGAAACCAATACTGATGATTTACATATGTCACAATATATTATATGAGTATAGTCATACCCGACAACTAGCGAGAGAAGTGCAAATGCTCAAAATGACCGGTCAGGTCGTTATAGTAAATGGATTGGGTTGCATGCCATAACGAGCCTGAGGGCTGTTTGTATTTAGATCGGGTTGCATGTTGCAATGAACCTTAGGGTTGTGTGTGTGTGTGTGTGTGTATATATATATATGATTATGCATCGCAACAAGGCTTATGGCTATTTATATATTATGGATCAGGTTGCACGCCGCAACGATACAGCACTTGAGCTGAAGAAGCCCCTCCGGAGTCTGTACACCCCTAGTGAGCACATGTACCTATTGATTGTCAGTACTGAGGCTGAGAGCCAAGTGATTGAGTTGTTGAGTTAGTTGAGTGATAGTAGCCATGTGAGGTTGTACTTGCCTTCATTTTTTGTTGCACATAGTTGCTATATGACAGTGTTGTGAAATTTCTAAAAGATTTTATATCCGATTTACTTGAACTTGCAACTTTAACAATCTGATTTTAATTAAATTTCCAGATTGAAAGCATGCATATTCTTTACTGAAATTACTTAAATGAATCTGTATTTGTATAGCTCATCACTGCTTCTCAATTACTTATTTGTTTCTATTACTTATTGGGTTGGAAGTACTCATGTTACTCCATGCACATTGTGTGCAGATCCAGGTGTGCCCGATCACGGTGGACATTTAGCTCATGCGGGGTTAATTATCAGAGATTTAAGAGGTAGTTGCCGGTGTTCGTAGCCCTTGTTCTCCTTCTTTACTATATTTCTTTTCTGTATTGACATTTAGACGCAGACTATTATAAACACCATCTTTTAGATTGAGAGTCTAGTTGCTCATGAGTTGGTGACACCCTGATGTTTGGGGCTATTTTCCGCATTATATTTTGAGTTTTAACTCCTGTCTTTATGAAAAATCTGTTATGAAAAAGCTTTTGGTTTATCTTTTATGAAATATCAAAGTATTTTGAAAATCGGCTTGCCTAGTTCCATCGATAGGCGCCATTATGAAAGGTTAGAGTTTTGGGTCGTGACAAGTTGGTATCAGAGCCTAGGTTATATAGGTCTCACGTTTCATGAGCAGGTTTGGTAGAGTTTTGTGGATCGGTATGGAGATGTTTGAACTTATCTTTGAGAGGATGTGGAACCCTTAGGAAACCTCACATTCTTGAATTATTATCATGCAAATTTGTTGATTCTAGCAACTAAACTTCTGTTATTCTATTCTCTCACAGATGGTGAGGACACATACTATTGGTCAAGACGGATAACCACCAGTCAGGGCCGTGAGAGGCCGTGGTCGCGGTAGAGGTCGTGGTAGGGGCAAGGGTGCAACCTGCACATCGGCTAAGGAAGAACCTACAGATCCACCAATTGCCCCAATTCAGGATCAGGTCCCAATTATGCATGCACCAACGGGACCAGATTAGGCACCAACTGTGCCTATTGTGGTTCCAGCCTTCAAGAGGACTTAGCTCAGATTTTGGCTGTGTGCACCAGTCTTGCTCGGGCAATCTCTGTTCCGACCGCAACAGCCACTTTTTAGGTCGGGAGGGGCACTCAGACTCCCGTCATTTGTATATCCGAGCAGGTGATGTAGGGACTTCATACACCAGGGCACTATCAACCCAGCCGGTGGTAGCTTCTCAGGCCCATGTGGTTCCTTTTATGACTAATGATGATCAACGGAGATTAGAGAGGTTTGGTAGACTTCAGCCTCCATCTTTCAGTGGGGGTAGAGTTGGAGGATTCCTAGGGCTTCTTGGAAAGATATCAAATGATTCTCCGTACAATGGGTATTCTAGAGACAAATGGGGTCTTGTTCACTACTTTTTAGTTCACTGGAGTTGGCCTCACCTGGTGGGAGGCCTATGAGAGGCGTATGCCGGATGGTGCAGCGCCACTTACATGGAAGGAGTTCTCTGTTCTCTTCTTGGAGAAGCATGTGCCGTAGTCTCGTAGAGAGGTACTGCGTAGATAGTTCGAGCAGTTGCATCAGGATGATATGACTGTGACGCAGTATGAGATGAAATTTTTTGAGTTAGCCGGTCATATTGTTTGGTTGGTCCCCACAGATAGGGAGAGGCTTAGGAGGTTCATTGATGGCCTCATATTTTAGCTACTGGTGCTTATGACTAGAGAGTGGGTGAGTGGTGTTACTTTTGAGGAGGTGGTTTACATTGCTTGGGAGATAAAGTTTGTTTCCACCAGGAGTGGGTTGAGAGGGCGGCCAAGAGACCTCGTAGATCAAGTAGTTTTGGCGGAGTTTCTTCTGGAGGTCAGTTCCATCACGGCAGGGGTCATCCCTATAGACATGCTTAGACGACCCGACCAGTTCATCGTGGTCGATCAATCAACCATAGTTCGCACGTTGCTCGGTCAGTCCAACCTTCATTCAGTGCTCTACCGGCACAGAGTTCTTACCATGCCTCGTCCTCTCAGGTTTCTACGGGTAGTTCGTCGGGGTATTAGAAGAAGCAGTTCCATTAGAGGATAGGTTGTTTTGAGTGTGGGAATATTGGTCATATCAAGAGAGATTGCCCTAGGTTGTTGAGCGGGACTCCACAACAGAGTTCTCAACGATGGCAACAGCAACTATACCACCCGCTCAGCTAACTTGGGGTGGGGCCCAGTCAGCTAGAGGTTTCCCTAGAGGGGGAGGCCGATCAGGTAGTGGTCAGGCTCGTTTCTATGTCCAACCTACCAGACCAGATAACATTGCTTCAGACATAGTGATCACATGTATTATCTCAGTATGTCATCGAGATGCTTCTATTAGTATTTGACCTCGGTTCCACCTATTCATCTATTCATGTATATACGTCGGTGGGTGAGGCTATTATTATGGGCCGCATATACCGGTCATGTGTAGTGACTATCGGGGGATTAGAGACTAGAGTTGATTGGTTGCTACTTAGTATGGTTGATTTTGATGTGATATTAGGAATGGATTGGCTGTTTCTATATCAGGCTATTTTTGACTGTCATGCTAAGACTATGCCACTGGCGGTACCGTGTTTGACACGGATTTAGTGGCGAGGTTCTTTAGACTATGTTCCCAGCAGAGTAATTTCATACTTGATGGCCTAGCGAATGGTTAGGAAGGGTTGTCTTTCATATTTGGCCTTTGTGAGGGATATCGGTGTAGAGACCCTACTATTGATTCTGTTCTAGTGGTGTGAGATTTTCTGGATGTATTTCCTGTAGACCTGCTGGGCACGTCATCGGACATGGACATTGACTTTGGTATTGATCTAGTGCTGGGCACTCAGCCTATTTCCATTCCACCGTATCGTATGGCATCAACAAACTTGAAGGAGTTGAAGGAGAAGCTTTAGGAACTCCTTGATAAGAGGTTTATTTGGTCTAGCGTGTCACCTTGAGGTGCACCAATTCTATTTGTGAAGAAGAAATATGGCACGATGAGAATGTGCATTAATTACAGGCAGTTGAATAAAGTCACAATCAAGAACACGTATCCTTTGCCTCGTATTGATGACCTATTTGACCAGCTTTAGGGATCGAGGGTGTTCTCCAAGATTGATTTGAGGTCAAGGTATCGCCAGTTAAAGATTATGGACTTGGACATTCTTAAGATAGCTTTCAGGAGACGTTATGGTCATTATGAGTTTCTTATGATGTCTTTTGGGCTGACCAGCGCCCCAGTAATGTTCATGCATTTGACGAACAGTGTGTTTCAGCCTTATCTTGACTCATTTTTATTGTGTCCATCGATGATATCCTGGAGTACTCTCGTATCCAGGAGGAGCACGCCTAGCATTTGGGGGTTGTATTGCGGTGGTTAAGGGAGGAGAAGCTTTATGCTAAGTTCTCCAAGTGTGAGTTTTGGATCAGTTTAATGGCTTTCTTGGGGCACGTGGTGTCTAGTGAGGGTATTCAAGTAGATCCGAAGAAGATAAAAGTGATTCAGAGGTTTTCTAGATCGTCCTCAACTATAGAAATTCAGAGCTATCTTGGTTTGGGCGAGTTATTACCGTTAATTCATGCATGGTTTCTCAACTATTACATCTCCCTTGACCAAATTGACCCAAAAAGGTGCTCCTTTCAGGTGGTCGGATGAGTGTGAGGCGAGCTTTCAGAAGTTTAAGACTTCCTTGACCACAACTTAGTTCTAGTTTAACCATCATCTTCTGGTTCCTATACAGTATATTGTGATGCTTCTCGGATTGATATTGGGTGTGTTTTGATGCAGGAGGGTAGAGTGATTGCTTATGCTTTGCGTCAATTGAAGCCCCATAAGAAGAACTACCTAGTTCATGATTTGGAGTTGGCTGCCATTGTTCACACGTTGATTATTTGGAGGCACTTTCTCTATGGTGTGTCTTGTGAGCTATTTGCTGGTCATCATAGCCTCCATCACTTGTTCAAATAGAAGGATCTCCATTTGAAGCAGCGAAGATGGTTAGAGCTGCTAAAGTACTATGATATTACTATTCTGTATCATCTGGGGAAGGCTAATATGATGACCGATACCTTTAGTAGGAAGGCAGTGAGTATGGGCAGTCTTGCATTCGTTCTTGTTGGGGAGAGATATCTTTCAGTTGATGTTCAGGCTTTGGCCAACCAATTCGTGAGATTGGATATTTCAGAGCCAAGTCAGGTTCTAGCTTGTGTGGTTTCTCAGTCTTCCGTTTGATCCCATCAGAGAGCACCAGTATGAAGATCCTCATTTGCTTATCCTCAAGGATAAGGTTTAACACGATGATGCGATGGATGTAACTATTGGATATGATGGGGTGTTGAGGATATAGGGTTGGATATGTGTGCCCAATGTAGATGGGTTACGGGAGTTGATTCTTGAGAAAGCCCAAAGCTCGTGGTATTCCATCCACAAAGATGTACCAGAATTTGAAACAACACTATTGGTGAATCAGAATGAAGAAGGATATAGTTGGGTTTGTAGCTCGGTGCCTCAACTGTCAGCAGGTAAAGTAGGAGCATCAGACCAGGTGGATTGCTTTAGAAGATAGAGACTCCAAAGTAGAAGTGGGAGCGGATCACCATGGATTTTGTAGTTGGGCTCCTATGAACTTCGAGGAAATTCGATGCTATATGGGTGATTGTGGATCGGCTGACTAAGTCTGCGCACTTCATTCCAATGAGTACTACTTATTATTCAGATCGATTGGCTGACATTTACATTCAAGAGATTGTTCGCGTTCATGGGGTTCTAGTTTTGATCATTTCAGATAGAGGCATACAGTATACATCGCAGTTTTAGAGAGTCGTGCAGTGAGAGTTGGGCACCCAGGTTGATTTGAGCACAACGTTTCACCCTCAGACGGACGGATAGTCCGAACGCACTATTCAGATATTGGAGGACATGCTACGCACTTGTGTCATTAATTTTGGGGGTTGATGGGACCAGTTTCTGCCGCTCGTGGAGTTTTCTTACAACAACAGTTCTTAGTCGAGTATTCAGATGGCTCCATATAAGGCTTTATATAGGAGGCGGTATATATCTCTGATGGGTTGGTTTGAGCCGGGAGACGCTAGAATATTGGGTACTGACTTGGTTCAAGATGCTTTAGAGAAGTTTAAATTGATTCAGGAGCGGCTTCGCACGATGCAGTCAAGATAAAAGAGTTATTCCAATAGGAAGGTCCGTGATGTGTCTTACATGGTTGGGGAGAAGGTTCTGGTGAAGTTATAACCCATGAAAGGTGTTATGAGATTCGGGAAGAAGCACAAGTTGAGCCCTTGGTTCATTGGGCTTTTTGATGTACTTCAGAGGATTGGGGAGGTGGCTTACAAGCTTGCCTGGCCACCTAGCTTTTCGAATGTGCATCCAATATTTCATGTTATTATGCTCAGGAAGCATATTGGCGATCCGTCTTATGATTTGAATTTCAGCACGGTTCAGTTGGATGGTAATTTGACTTATGATGTGGAGCCAGTGGCTATTTTAGAGTGGTAAGTTCGCAAGTTGAGGTCAAATGGTATAGCTTTAGTACAAGTGTAGTGGAGAGGTCAGCCCATAGAGTAGGCTACTTGGGAGACCGTACGGCATATGCGAAGCAAATATCCCCACATCTTTATGGCTCCAGGTATGTATCTAGACCCATTCAAGGATGAAAGTTTGTTTAAGAGAGGGAGGATGTAATGACCCAGCCGGTCATTTTGAGAGTTGTAGCCCCGTTCCCCCATTTTCTGCTTCTTTTGTTCTCTATAACTATATTATGACTTATCAGGTTAGTTGGTTTGGTCCAAAGTGATTTCGGAGTGAATTGAGACACTTAGTCTCTTATTTGAAAGCTTAAGTTGGAAAAGTTGACCGGATGTTGACTTATGTATAAACGACCTCGAATGTGAATTTTGATTGTTCCGTTAGCTTTGTTAGGTTATTTTGGACTTAAGAGTGCGTTCAAATTGTGATTTGGAGGCCCGTAGTAGAATTAGGCTTGAATTGCCAAAATTTGGAATTTTGAGAAGTTTGACCGGGAGTGGACTTGTTTATATCGGGGTCAGATTGGATTTCCGGAAGTTGGACTAGGTCAGGGGTGTCATTTAGGACTTGTGTCTCAATCGGACATGATTTCATAGGTTTTGATGTCGTTTGTGGAATTTGGAAATTTCAAAGTTCGTTATGCTTGAATCTGTGTGTAATTCATGTTTTTATATTGTTTGAGGTGATGTCAGGATTCAACTAAGTTCATATCAGGTTATAAGACTTGTTGGTATAATTGGTTGTGGTCCCAAGGGCCTCGGGTTGATTTCAGGTGGTTAACAAAATAATTTTTTAAGTTTGAAGGTTGCTGAAGTTTGGACTCAGTTGGTGTAATCGCACCTGCGGAGGTTTTATCGCAGGTGCAAGCCCGCAGAAGCGGAGAGGAAGGTCAGGGGTCACAGGTGCGAAGGATTTCACGCACCTGCAGTAGCACAGATGTGGATAAGGGGCGCAGGTGTGAGCCCTAGGATTCATGTGACTTCCGCAAAAGTGGCACTTTGACCCCGGATGCAGAGCCCAAATAAGGAAAATATTAGCCGCAGTTGCAAAAAATCTTGGGCAAAACCTATAAATAGAAGGCTTCGAGATTTGTTTTACCATTTTCATCATTTTTAGCTCGGATTTTAGGGAATTTAAGAGGGATTTTGAAGAGATTACTGAGGTAAGTTCCTTGTACCTACTTATCTTTAATAGTGATGTTTCTCCACTAATTTGACACCTGATTAGTGAGATTTTGAAGTGAAATTTGGGAGTTTAGGGATTGATAATTGGAAAGTGAATTTTCATGATTTGGATGACCAAATGGTGTCGGATTTTGATAAATTTAGTATGGTTAGACTCGTGATTGAATGAGCACTTTTCGGTTTTGTGAGTTTGGTCGGATTTCAAGACGTGGGCTCGGGTTCGAGTTGAGCCCATTTCAGATCTTTTGGTCTAATTTAGTAGCTTTCTTGTGGAATTGATCCCTTTAGCCTATATTAATTATATTGTACTGCTTGTGGCTAGATTCGGGACGTTCAGAGGCCGACTCGCGAGGCAAAGGCATTTTAGAGTAGAGTTTCACTCGCATTGAGGTTAGTAACAGTTAGAAATCTGGTCTTGAGGGTATGAAACCCCGAATTTTGGTGTGGTGATTATTCGGAGGTGACGCACATGCTAGGTGACGAGCGTGCGGGCGTGCACCGAAGGGATTGTGGCTTTGTCCGTCTCATGAGACTGTAATGTTGAATAGGTTACTTTTAACTACGTGTTTCTATGTTTTATGGAGATTTGATTGAAATTCATGTTAGAAATCATGCTTAGGCCATATGATATCACTGTTGGGGACCGTTGGGGTCGTGTACTTGTTGAATTAGTTGTTATTTGTTGTCTTGTACCCAATCATGATTTTACTTGCATACTATACCTCCATCACTTCTTATTCCTTGTTGATACATGTTATTATCTCTGTTTGGGCCGATTTATATGATTTCGGAGAGCCCGAGAGACTAGGAAGATTGATGACTGAGTGAGGCCTTGGGCCTGATGGTGAGATATTGATACCATAGCATGTGAGTTGTTCGTGCAGTACATGAGTTGTCCGTGCGAATCTTGATTTGATATTATAGCACGTGAATTGTCGGTGCAACATGTGAGTTGTCCATGCGGATTATAGTGCTTGGGTTGTAGGAGCCCCTCCGGAGTCTACACACCTCCAGTGAGCGCAGGTACCTATTGAGTGTGAGCACTAAGGGCTGAGTGCCGAGTGATTGATCTGTTGAGATGAGTTAAGTGACTGTTTCCCTGAGAGACTGTACTTGCTTTTATTTGTTGTTGTACTTAGTTGATATTTGTCATTGTTATGAAATTCCTGGAAGATTTTATATCCAGTCTATGTAAATTTTGGACTATATAAAAATGACTTGACTTAAACTACCGGATTTGAAAGCATGCCTACTCTTTACTGAAATTACTGAAATGAACTATACTTGTATAGCTCGTCACTGCTTCTTGGTTCCTTATTTGTTTGTGTTACTTACTAAGTTGGAAGTACTCACGCTACTCCCTACACCTTGTGTGCAGATCTAGGTATGACCGATCATGGAGGTCAGTGAGCGTGGTCGATTATCGAAGATTTATGAGGTAGCTGCCAATGTTTGCAGTCCTTATTCTCCTACTTTGCTATTTTTTTTCTTTTCAGCATTGACATTTAAGCACAGACTATTGTAAACATTGTTTCGTAGAGTAGAGGTCTAGTTGCTCATGACTTGGTGACACCCTGATGTTTGGGGTTATCTTTCCGCATTGCATTTTAAGTTTAACTTCTATTTTTATGAAAACTCTGTTATGAAAAAGTTTATGGTTTATCATTTTATGAAATTTTGGAGTATTTGAAAAATCGACTTGCCTAGTACCATCGATTGGATCCATCACGACGGGTTAGAGTTTCGGTTGTGACAAGTTTATCGCCCACCGAGAGGATATATATAATAATGGTGATTTGATACAAATTTCTATAACACACTCTATTTTACGCTTTTTCTTTAAGGTTTCCATTTTAGGTCAGCTTAAAAATGTCAAATTCTCAATCTACTCACTTGAACGTTGAGGCTGAGCCTGGCCATCATGGCAAAAACAACAACCTGGTACCTAGCAATTAGATTCCCCCTTGTTGATTCAGACGAATTCCTAGCTGCCAATCCAATCGATGCCAATTAACAGGTCGCTATCTATGCACACCTAGGCAACTGACCCTAAAAATAGCATTTGTGGAGGCCCTCGACCAACAGTCCGAGAAACACCTGAAAGCGAAGGTGATGGTATAAGCCTGTGGCTAATCTTCGAAATGTTATAGGCATTACACGTGGAAATAACATTTCTATAGAATCATGGTCACCCTTTTAGTAGGGTTGAGCTTGAACAACCCGGGAGAGCACCCGAAGAAACGAGCAAACCACCGAGAGGTCGGGTGAAGTTGAGCCCGGGTCCAACCCCGAGATAATGAAAGTTCTTGAAGCACTAACGAAGCGAGTGGAATTAGATGAAAAGAAAATTGAGGCCAACGACAAAAAGGTGGAAACATATAACTCCAGGGTCAATCAAATTCCGAGAGCACCCCCGATATTAAAAGGACCAGATTCTAAAAAGCATTTTCTTCCGAGCGCTGCACCGAATCCAATCCCAAAGAGGTTTCATATGCTTGATATTCAAAAGTACAATGGAACCACAAATCCAAATGAGCATTGTCACACCTCGTTTTTACCTACACCCCGGGAAAGGTATAAGGGAGTTTTTTCCAATTAAAGTGATGATTGAAACGGGATTATTTAATTAAAAAATTAGAGTTGCCACTTGGGATAATTTATGGTGTCCCAAGTCACCGGTTTAAAATCCCGAATCGAGGAAGGTTGACTCTATTCACGGTCTGTGAACACAGAAATCCGAGTACAAAATTCTATTAACTTGGGAGAAGGTGTTAGGCACTCCCAAGTTCTGTGGTTCTAGCACGGTCGCTTTGATCATACTTGGCTTACTAAAATTATCTAATTACAGATTTTAGAACCTATGTGCATTTACATTTCACCGCTTTTAATTAAGAAAATTATCTTGAAACGGGTCACGCGTACGTGTACCCATATGTTTGGCGCGTCAAAAATTATGTCACGCGAACGTGTCCACAATTAGTAACGCTTTATTATTATTAAGAAAAGTTTGGCCAAAGTTGCACGAACGCATTCTCCGGTTTTATTTTTAGAAATCGTAATCATGTCAGGCGAACGTATCCACAATCACGATTGTATTTTAAACGGCCCTAAAGGTTTTTCTACGAATATGTATCTTATTGTCTAATTATAACATGTGAGGGTCATAGATTAATTAATATCCCACCTCAAACCCATTGAAGGATAATAATTAGTTAACTCGGGCCAAGACGTTAAACCTACCCTAAATTTGAAGTTCAGATTACTTTTACTAGCCATAAAATCCAAATGGGATAAAATAAGCATCTAAGCCACATTATATGGTTTGGACTGTCTACAGGACCAATGTCACTCTGAAGAATTTTGGAAAGAGGAAAGAAAATAGAACATGTTGGGCGTGATGCCCAAACCTGGCATTAAACCCAAATGACCATACAATACTCGAAGGCAAACCCCTTTATTATATCAATCACTAAAAATGACAAATTACACCCTCTTGGACATGATAGGCCCCAAGGTTGGGCCTAACGAATCACAGGGTGGAGAAGGGTATGAAAGCCTTTCCAGCACTGGCCCGTATCATCCCAAAACAAGTCCAACTCCTTTAAGGAGTTCCAAAAAATAAAACAAAGAACAAGATATACATGCACCCAGATTACGATTTCCTATTCTCAACGATAAGGTTGTGCAGCTTTGAAAATCAACTAAGCTGCCCAAATTAAATGATCCAACTATAGAGTTTCAACCACTAGTATTCACATAACTTCCACAATTACTAGCTTCAAATGTGAAAGAAAATACAAAAAGCGATGTGAATTCAGGCCTGTTCAACACATTCTGAGCCATTTGCAGAATAATCCACTAGTAAATGCAACTTTACAGAACTTAACCTATGAAATAATGAACAAAATTAATCTGAACTACAAAAAAAAACCAATACACATCAGATCATAACTCTCCATAAAGATGCAAGCTCTTCACATATAGGATGTAATATCAATTTAGCTTCTAACTCTCACGAATCTGATCATGTCAAGATTAGACCCGTCAAGAGTCATGCTGCACATAGACTAACCCCTGGCTAACACACACAATTCAAAACATGAAACAAATATTTAGCGTAAGTGAGCAAAGAAATAGTACACATAGAATTCAGGACTAACAGACATCAACTAAGGTAATTAAAGCACAAGAGAAGCAGGAGTTGAACATACGAGACAAGGATCAACATAGATGTATATTCCATTATTCAAACAACATTTCTTGCATTCATGTGAGGTCATGACTACAAGGATTTTGATATAAGGTCATGGTGTGTACCTTAATGCCTGAAATTCTAAAGCAGCAAACAACCAATGAATACAGCTCCTTCAGTCCATCTCAAATCCAAAAACTCAGCAAATGCAAAATTTAAAACTAGAGAAATGGAAACAACTAACCAATTAAACAGTGTCTAAAATTCCCCCCCCCTTTTGTTTTTCTAGTTCTTAAAATTCTATCACAATGTGTGTATTTTTCAATGCTTGAGGTGCAGAGAATATAGATTGAAATCTCTCAGCCGTTTTCTATTTTTTTAGAATTTTTTATCTCTTCAAACTCTGCCTTGAAAGGCAAGAAAAGGTAGCTTTATAGGCAAGGGAATAGGGCAACATTCAGGAATTAGTTTTTCTACCCCTTCGTCCCTTTCCAATTTTTATTTTAGTTTAGAGTCCCTAGTGCACTATCAGAATTTCTGTCAGCCTCCAACCCAGCCTCTCAGAAGCTTCTCAAGTAGTTACACCCAAGATTCCATCAACCAATTATCTAAACTACCCCCAAATGCCCCTTAATTACTTTACAAACAAACCTTGTACCCCCAAACTGCCCAAACACCTTTGGGCCCCTACCTTATCGAGTTTTAAACAACTAAATGGGCTTCTCACCCTTAGCAGACCTAATTCCAATTTTAAGCAAATGAATTTTCCAATCGAACTAAAAGAAACCAAAAGACTTTCACATTCTGAATTTAGACCCAAAACAGAACTGAACAACAAAGTAAAAACTAGCAAAACTAATTCAAAATCAAACTAAACATTGCGCTAAAACGAATCGATATTAATCACGCCAACATAACAATTTTTAAAAAAAATAGTAAACAAATAGAGAGAAAAAAAGGGATGAGGTGAGAAAATGAAGGTTAACAGTTAAAATGAAGCAAAGAAAAAGAAAAATGAGAGAAGGGAAAGGAAAGGTAAAAATACCTACAGACCGGCCCGAACAAAGTCTTGAATTCAAATTCGAACCTTCGATTTCGGCCAAAATGGGCTTTAATCGTATGTTCTCAAGTGAGAACACCCGAATAAATCCAATTTCAATCGTAAATCTATAAAACTCGACGATTTGGACTTTTGGGATTTAGGGTTCCTTTTTGTGATTCAGGATTCGAACAGTTTTGGTGGCATTCGAAGGGGATGAAGTGGGAATTTGGAAAGAGGGGATTGAGGTGGTTTTGTGGTGTTATTTTGAGGATGTTTGGAGGTGGCTCCGCCACCGGAGAAAATTTGGGCGGCGCTAGGGTTTCTAAAATTTGAGACTTTTTAGTAGTATTTGAGATGATATGTTTGGAGATTTGGGATGTGGAGGTGGAGGAGGATCGATGGTGTATCTTTGGAGGCGATTGGCTGCCGGTCGCCGCCGTGGGCGATTTTCGGCGGGCGGCGGACGATGGTTTGAGGCTGCGCTAGGTTGGGGTCTTTGAGGGTATGTGAGAGATGATGGTAGGGTCGGCGTTTGGACATATAAGTATTTAGTAACCCCAACTTCTGAGCCGTTAGATCTCAAAGTCTCGACGGCCCAGATCATCCTAGCCTAAACGGGGTCGTTTGGCTAAGTGCACAAGCGGACTGGGTTGGGGTATGAGTTTGGCCTTCAATTTTGACGGGTATTGGGGGGAATTGGGCCAGGGATTATTTAGGTCTTGAGGAGAAATAATTTGGGCATGGGAGGTATTAAATAAATTTGGCCTAGAGAGCCTTCCTTCTCTCATTTTTCTTTCATTTTCTTTCATTTCTCCTTTAAATTCCTTTTTTTTTCTAAGTTAAAATTAAATCCTATATCAAATCCTAAAATCAAATTATCTTATCAAAACAGTAATTAATGTTAAATAATAACTATCATAATTAATTAAGAAAACAAATTAAAACAAACTACTCAAAATCAAAAATTAAAACTTAAGTGCAAACTAAACTATTTTTGTGATTTTCCTTTTTATAATACAACTTAATTGCTAATTAATTCTTAAGAATACAAAGTTAAATCATAAATGCAAAATGAAACAAATTTTTGTATTTTTTCATAATTTAAATAAAGTAAACATGCACAAACAAATGCAAACAATTACAAAAAATGCCACGAAAATCCACAAAATTACAAACAATGAAAAAAATTATTTTGTTTTGAATTTGTGGGAGTAATTCATATAGGGCAAAAATTAGGTGCTCACAGCTGCCCCTCTTTGCTCGAAAACACGAAGAGTTTTCGTGCAAAGATAAAGTGGGCAGATACGAGCGATTTTTGCCCATTTGAATACTCTGTGGGAAGCATTTTTGAGAGATTTGACCGCACCCTGCTTCTGATGTTGCCTACATATCCTTGGCTATAAAGGAATCAGGTCGATGTAGTTCGGGAAGTTTTGGTAGCTGGGACTACCATGAAGCTGTGATTTCACTGTTGCTGCTGCTCCTACTACTGCTTATTGAACCCCTTATTACACCATGTCAAAATAAAAGAAGCTAGACTAGACTATGATCTATGAATTACAAGAATCCTATCTATATCCTCAAACTTGATCTTACAGCTCCTGTTGTCTTGTTGATTTTTATCTTCCGGGTGAGGTTCCTTTGTTGCCGACTTGAATTGCAATCTGAGATGCTTTCCCTTTTCTCCAGGTGGGCGTCTAATTTTCAAAACTTGAGTTGTATTCACTTGTTCTCCAGGTGGGCGCCTGATTTCCAAAACTCGAAATGTATTCCCTTGTTCTCCAGGTGGGCGCCTGATTACCAAAACTTGAATTGTATTCCCTTGTTCTCCAGATGGGCGCCTGATTGCCAAAAACTTGAATTGTATTCTCTTGTTGTCCAGGTGGGTGCCTGATTTCCAAAACTTGAACTGTATTCCCTTGTTCTCCAGGTGGGTGCCTGATTGCCATAAACTTGAATTATATTCCCTTGTTCTCCAGGTGGGTGCCTGATTGCCAAAACTTGAGTTGTATTCCCTTGTTCTCCAGGCGGGCGCCTGATTGCCAAAAACTTGAGTTGTATTCCCTTGTTCTCCAGGTGGGCGCCTGATTGCCAAAACTTGAGTTGTATTCCCTTGTTCTCCAGGTGGGTGCCTGATTACCAAAACTTGAGTTGTATTCCCTTGTTCTCCAGGTGGGCTCCTGATTGCTGAAACTTGAACCGCATTCCCTTGTTCTCCAGGTGGATGCTGGATGGACAAAACTTGAGTTGCATTCCCTTGTTCTCCAGGTTGGCGTCTGATTGCCAAAAACTTGAGTTTTATTCCATTGTTCTCCAGGTGGGCGCCTGATTGCTGAAAAGTTGAACTGTATTCCCTTATTCTCTAGGTGGGCACCTGATTGCCAAAAACTTGAATTGTCTTCCCTCGTTCTTCAGGTGGGCGCCTGATTGCTGAAACTTGAACTGTCCTCCCTTGTTCTCCAGGTGGGCTCCTGATTGTCGAAACTTGAATTGTATTCCCTTGTTCTCTAGGTGGGCGCCTGATTTCCAAAACTTTTGAGTTGATTCTAAGATTGCTACTTCCCTTTGTTCTCCAGGTTGGTGCCCAATTTCAAACTCGAATTGTCCTCTTCTTGAAACTGCTTTTCTTTGAACTGTCTTCCCTTGTTTCTCTACGTGGGTGCCTGATTGCTTGGGTCTGAACTGCTTTCCATTCTTGAAGCTTGTGTTATCTTCCCTTATTCTACAGGTAGGTGCCTGATTTCAACAAAATAGACAAAACAAAGAAAATTATCTGCCCCAGTTTGGTGACTGGGAACATCTGTGAGTGTTAATTGAATCATGTTACCAAATATCACTAAGAATTTAAGAGCTTGATCCCATTATCTTGGAAGGTCCTGAAAACTCCTAGTTATTGACAGATTTGAATCTAAATTACATCTTTTAAAGGTATTACATTCCGCTACGGCTTGTTATCTAAGCAGATCTTAAAACTACTCCTCACTATCCAGGAGGGTTCTGAAAATAAAAAATCAAGCCTTATCTTAAGAGTGACAACTTTTACGGCCGAATTACACTTCCCTACAACAGAACTCTTACGGTTGAGTTATACTTCCCTACGATAGAGCTTACGCTAAATCTTGTTATCTAATGGAAATCTTAAGACTAGGTCCCGTTATTTAGGAGGGTCTTGAAAACTCCTAATTGAGTCCTATCTTAAACATGCAACCTTTGAAACCGACTTATATTCGTTGGGATACATTTATGCTAGATTTTGCTACGTATGACTGTTTTGATTTTTAAATTAGGTCCCATTTTCCAAGAGGGTCCTGAAAATTTCAATTTAAATCCCATTATCCATGCGGGTCCTGAAACTTTACTGTCAAACCTATTTGGTGCTTGCTTTCCCCTTACGAAGGGCTTCTCCAAAACAACCAAAACTTTCTGCCCCTATTTCAATCAAAGAAAACTCTTGTCATTTTAAAATGTGGTGGTTAGTTTGTGGCATTCTTGCTGAAAGTGGCCTTCCTTCTATTGTGCTTTGTTTTGACTGACTTTCTCAAGATTGTCAAGAACCCTTTTGACTTTCCGACTGACTTTCAACCCCCATGACCCTGGATGAACCGAGTGTTCTGTACCCTAACATTGTGCTACATTTCTGACCCATCTGTTTGAACCTCTGCATTTCCCACGAAATTACTCAGCCATTTCACCGATGGAACTTCCACTTGACCTTTTATATCCCATTTCACACCATACTACCTTTAACAATGCCTTGACCGCCCCGGGCCTTGTGCAACTTTGGAAGTTGGTAGTAAGCTTTAAAATCCCTACTTATTTGCTTAAAAAACTAACATTGGAACATCTTAAAGAAATAAAACCAAAAGAAATGAAATGCAATGACTTTGGGAGTTAAGGATAAGACAAATCTAAACTGGAACACTATGTGAAAGGGAAAAAGAAAAGAGACTTATCTGAGTGGAGCAGCTGGCACCAATGATCATGACATGCATTTTGGATTAATCGACCCAGTATATCCAACCAATCAACTTTCATTTGTCGTACTTTGTGCCCTGAGATCTTCAAAACCCAATTTCTTTAAAACCTTGTCCTTGTTTGGCATGCAGTTCCCCGAAGGATTTTCACCAACAGACCTCTCTTAATTGTGCATCTCTCAAATCACTTTCGCCTTAAGGTGCCCGTGAAGGTTTTCACCAATAAAACTCTCTTATTTTTTATTTATCTCAGCTTTGCATCGCCTTATGGTGCCCACGAGGGTTTTCACTAATAAGACTCTCTCAATTTTCGTTTTCCTGCTTGGACCAGAGTGTTGCCTCTGAAATGAATCACCTCTACTTTCTCGACTTGGCATCTGTTGAAGACTCATCAGAAGGTCTATCTTTGGACCGTAACGTGGGCTTTTGGTTAGGGTTTAGAAAGAAAGGGTATCAAAGGCTCAAAACAATTCAAATGGGTTCAAAGTTACAACTTTCGGAATCAGATTTCTTACCACAACCACAACTTTTGCCCCAGTTTCTTTGCTTGGCGACCTTTGGATTTTATTTTGATGGGACCGAACCGTGAAGCTGCCTGCGTATCCATAAGAGGAATCAGGTCGAACGTAGTTCATGTCATAGGAATTGCTTTGTTGTGATTTTTCTTTTCTTTTTCTTCCGCTTTCTCTTATTTTCTTTTCTTTCTTCCTTTCCTCTTTTTGTTGTTTTGTTGTCTTTTTTTTTCTTTTTTCTTTTTCTTTTTTTTCTTTTTTTCTCTTTTTCTATTTTTTTTCTTTTTTTTCTTTTCTTTTCTCTTTTCTTTACTTATCTTTCACACTTATGCTTCTAATCTTTGCTACTGATTCCAAAAGAGGGGTACGAAAGGAAATAAATAAGGCTCAAAGGGTGTAACAAAGGATAAAGTGTTTAGATAGCAGAAAAAATGTCTTTGTCATTCCAATCTTCAAAACATGACAAGTAGAAGCAAATACAATTAAACCAAAGAAGATCATACATAATATCTCTTAACCGCATTGGAATTGATGGCCATTTCTACACACTTGCCTTCTATATCTGTTAAATACAAAGCACCATTTGACAACACTCTAGTTATGATGAACGACCCCTACCAGTTTGGGGCGAACTTGCCTTTGGCCTCAGTCTGATGTGGAAGGATACGTCTCAACACTTGCTGACCCATTTCGAACTTTCGTGGACGCACCTTCTTATTATATGCTCTTGCCATTCTCTGTTGATACAACTGGCCATGACACACTGCTGCCAATCTTTTCTCATCTATCAAACTCAATTGTTCCAGGCGAGTTTTGACCCACTCATCATCATCAATTTCGGCTTCTACAACAATCCAAAGGGATGTGATTTCCACTTTTGTGGGTATCACTGCCTCGGTGCCATATACCAACAAATAAGGAGTCGCCCCTACTAAATAATAGTGCGATAACCCAGCAATACAAAAGGCAGCTTTTCATGCCACTGTCTAGAACCCTCCACCATTTTCTGAAGTATCTTTTTTATATTCTTGTTGGCCACCTCAACTGCTCCATTTACCTTGGGACGGTAAGGGGTGGAATTGTGATATGTAATCTTGAACTGCTGACTTACCTCTTTCATCAGATGACTATTGAGATTAGCCCCATTGTCTGTAATGATCACCTTTGGTATCCCAAACCGACAAATGATATTTGAGTGCACAAAATCGACCACTGCTTTCTTGGTTACAGACTTGAACGTTTTAGCCTTTACCCACTTGGTAAAATAGTCGATGGCCACCAGAATGAACCTGTGCCCATTTGATGCTACTGGCTCAATTGGCCCAATGACATCTATGCCCCACGCGACAAAAGGCCACGGTGCAGACATTGTGTGCAAGTCTGAGGGTGGAGAGTGGATCAAATCTCCATGCACTTGGTGTTGATGACATCTGCCCACAAAACTGATACAATCTCACCCCATAGTGATCCAATAATTACATGCTCGGAGAATCTTCTTTGCCAACACGTACCCACTCATATGCGGTCCACAGACTCCAGAATATACCTCGGTCATGATAGCTGTGGCCTGTCTAGCATCTATGCATCTCAACAATCCAAGATCCGAAGTCCTTTTATATAAAACCCCTCCGCTGAAGAAAAATTTGCTCGCCAACGGCCAAATTGTTCTCTTTTGATCATTTGTGGCTTGTACGGGATACACCCCCATCCTGATATATTCCTTGATATCATGAAACCAAGGCACACCATCAAGTTCCTCTTCTACCACATTATAGTAAGCATGCTGATCATGGACCTGAATATGCAACGGGTCAACATAAGCCTTATCTGGATGATGTAACATTGACACCAGAGTAGCCAAAGCATCGGCAACCTCATTATAGATCCTCAGAATATGCCTGAACTCTACTGACTAAAACTGTTTGCAAAGATCATGAAAACATTGCCGGTACGGTATGAGCTTCAAATCTTGTGTTTCCCATTCCCCTTGAATCTGGTGTACCAGAATGTCCAAGTCTCCCATGACCAAGACTTCCTGGACACCCATATTTGTGGCTAACCTTAATCCCAAGATGCATGCCTCGTACTCAGCCATGTTGTTAGTACAATAGAAATGAATGTTAGCAGTAACAAGGTAGTGATGCCCTATTAAATAAATAAGCACAACTCGTATCCCAACGCCCTTCATGTTAGCAGCTCCATCAAAGAAAAGTTTCCACCCTGACTCCTCAACTTGTTCCAACTCATCAGTATACATTACCTCTTCATCGGGGAAGTAAGCCTTCAAAGGCTCATATTCTTCGTCTACTGGATTCTTTGCCAAATGGTCGGCCAATGCCTGGGCTTTCATCGCAGTTTGGGTCACATAGACGATGTCAAATTCTGTGAGCAAGATCTGCCACTTTGCGAGCCTCCTTGTAGGCATAGGCTTCTAAAAGATATACTTTAGTGGATCCAACCGAGAGATGAGGTAAGTAGTGTAAGATGACAAATAGTGCTTCAACTTCTGTGCTACCCAAGTTAGGGCGTAACATGTTCTTTCTAGGTGAGTGTATTTAACCTCGTAAGATATGAACTTCTTGCTAAGATAATAGATGGTCTGCTCCTTCCTGCTGGTGATGTCATGCTGACCCAACACACAACCAAATGAATTGTCCAAAACTGTCAAATACAAAATCAAGGTCTCCCTAGTTCTGGTGGCACCAACACAGGTGGGTTTGACAATTACCCCTTTATCTTATCAAATGCTTCTTGACACTCATTTGTCCACTTGACCGTAGCATCTTTCTTCAAAAGTTTGAAGATAGGCTTACAAGTTGTCGTAAGCTGAGAAATAAACCTACTGATGTAGTTTAACCTCCCTAATAGACTCATCACCTCAGTCTTGTTCCTTGAGGGTGGAAATTCTTGGATGGCCTTGACCTTTGACGAGTCCAACTCAATACCTTGATGGCTAACTATGAATCCCAACAATTTCCCAGATGGTACACCGAAAGTGCATTTTGCAGGATTGAGCTTAAGATTGTACCTGTGAAGCCTTAGAAGAACTTTCTCAAATCTCTAACATGGTCAGACTGGTTTCTAGACTTTATGATCATATCATCCACATAGACCTTGATCTCTTTGTGTAACATGTCGTGGAATATGGTCGTCATTGCCCTCATGTTAGTTGTCCCAGCATTTTTCAAACCGAAAGGCATGACCCTATAGCAGTATGTTCCCGCCATCATGATGAATGTCTTCTTTTCTGCATCCTCCTCATCCATTAGAATCTGATGATAGCCCACATAACAATCCACAAAAGACCCAATCTTGTGTTTGGCACAATTATCAATCAAAATATGAATGTTTAGCAGTGGGAAGTTGTCCTTTGGACTTGCCTTGTTGAGATCATGGTAATCAACACACACTCTGGTCTTACCACCCTTCTTTGGTACAGGCACAACATTAACTAACCAAGTGGGATACCGCATGAATCGAATGACCTTTGCCTCAAACTGCTTTGTGACTTCCTCTTTAATCTTTACGCTCATGTCAGTTTTAAACTTCCTTAAATTCTATTTGACGGAAGGAAATGCCGAGTCAGTAGGAAATTTATGAACCACCAAGTCGGTGCTCAGACCCGGCATGTCATCGTATGACCATGCGAAGACATCTTTGTGCTCAAACAACACTTTGATTATCTCTTCCCTCATTTGCGGTTCAAGATGGACGCTTATCTTAGTTTCTCTGATATTATCTGCGTTCCCTAAATTGATTGCTTCTGTATCACTCATTTTAGGCTTGGGATTTTCCTCAAAATGGCTTAATTCTTTACTATTCTCTTCAAATGCCTCATCCTCATCATATTCTGATTCATCATCACATTCTATTTCTTGAATTATTATTTCAGAATTAGATTGGCTTTTATGACTGGGCCGAAGATTCCTCATGCATGTCATGTCATTGAAACTAGCATAAAAAGAACTGTACAATGAAGAAAAGAAAAACAAAAATAAAACTATCAGGAGTGATGAAAAAGGGAAATTGTATTTCATTAAAACTGAAAGATAACAAGGTTTATACATCCAAATGGACGAAACATAGAATTTGAATTACAACCTTGGAATAATCCAGATAAACTGCAAGAAAATCAAAGCAAACTACCAAAACTCCTTCCTGGTAAGGAAAGGAGTAGCTTCCCAATTGTTAATCTTTACACTAGGCCCCATAAATTGTATATCTGCCTTGCTCGAGCCCTCTTCAGCTTCCACCATATTCACACCGTCAAATAACTTTTCGAACCTTTCAATCAACTCTTTATTAGGTCCAACCATAGAACTGGGAATTGTTGTTATTGGGCTTTTATTGGTGCCATGCCTGACAAATGATCTAGAGAGACGAGTGTCACACCTCTTTTTTAGGGCTTACTACACCGTGAAGGGTATAATAAAAAGAGTTTTTCCAATTAAAGGACGGTCGGAACGGGATTAGTTATTTAAATTTTCAGAGTCGCCACTTGAGAATATAATGGTGTCTCAAGTCACCGAATTA
>MU673904.1:66361-76932 GCA_026770625.1 Nicotiana glauca | reverse complement strand
GGAGGAGGACGAGACTATGAAGTCGTTTCTCTTATTGCCCTTAAGTCACCCCGTTGCCTCGACTCGCGTATAGTCAATGGTCGGTCGTGCTGACTCGGGGACGTGATCGGTCAAATTCGACCGCATACAGTTAGTCCCTCCTCTCGTCGGGGTCACAGCGAGATGCGTCCTCGATGGGCAGAATCGACGCCTCCGTTCAGGGAGATTTTGACTTGTCAACAGGGGACGACATAAGTGGTGGGAGAATAATTATGACTGTCAGAACATCAAAACGAAACGCCTTCCCTTGCACGACGTCAGCGCTCGAATGCGTCATCATGGCGCCTATTTTCGAGGCAGGAAAACAAACACTCTGCCGCTTCGTTTCCCGCTCTAATTTGAAGTCTGACGCCTCGATTCCGGTGCCACCCAACCCTAAAAATAGGGGAAGGGTTTGATTTAGTTCGAACTTTGGTCATCTGTAAGAGCATTCCAACCCTTCAGTTTACAGTTTCACATTCCTGTGCTTCCGTCTTTAATTGAGAATTCCCTTCTTCTTTACTGAGTTGTTGTGCACTACTTTTCTTTAACTGAAATCATGTCAAACCCTCACCGAAATGATGAGAGGATTCCCGCGGCTGCTCCATCGAACGTGCCACCCCCCTCAAACGGTGGAGAGATGGAGGAGGAAGAGGACATCAGTCCTCTTATGGTGGAAGCCCTGTTGCCGAAGAATCCTTCATCTCAAAGCGATTCCAACAAGAATTCACGCGTTCCGGCTCCGTTGATTTCCTATTCGCAGCAGAAGCACTTAGACGATCTCCGTATCAAGTACGACATACCTGCCTATGTAGAGATGATTCCCGCGGGGGGAGATTACGTAGATGTCCACAGGCCGGGGTATTGTGCCTTTTATGAGTACCCCTTTCTGATTGGTTATGGCCTCCCTTTGTTGCCTTTGGCGGAAGAGCTTTGCCGATTCTACCATATCTGCCCGACCCAACTCACGTCGTATACCCTAAAAGTGCTTATGCTACTGACCAGGTACGCGGAATTGGTCGGGTGCGAGGTCACTGTCCACATCCTCTTACAATTATTCAATGCTAGTTATCTGAGAGGGACCATGATGCACTTGAGGAGTCGTGGTACGAGAGTATTGGTGGTCGGAACTGACGACCAAGCGAGTCGTGGATTCTGGCGTAAATACTTCTTCATCAAGACCGAGCATATGGTCTCTAACCCTACCGGATTCCCAGAGAGGTATAATTCGCCACGTAAGTATAGCAACCTGTTAAGTTCCTTGTTACTTGTGCTGTTGTGATTCTAATTCTTGTATTGCAGCCATGGATCGTACGCCCCAGCCCGTCGTCGGCCTTAGAAGATGGGTCACTGGCTTGCTACCCCATGCAGTAGAGACCCGCACGTGGCCCGTCTTCATGCAACGCTATGGCCCCAAAGTCTCCTCAGGTAGGCTTTTAGCTTTTGCCTTGTAAGTTTTGCAATCCTGCTCACTTGTGTATTTTGTGATAACAGGTTGAGGTGCCTCTAAGAGGAGGACGCCAGTCCCCACCTTCATACGATCTGATGTCGCCTTAGACGCTCGTGACGTGTTGTGTGAGTCGGTCCGAGAGGGTCTCCCTCTTTCTCAACAGGGGGCTACGCCCGCGACCGTGGCTATGGTGGAGCCAGTATTACCAGTGTCGACCCCACAACCCGTCGATGAACCTTCCGACGGCAAAAAGCCATTGGAGAGAAAACGGAGAAGACTAGAGACGGTAGAGGGGTGGCCAACGAAGTCGACGAGACTAGGACTCCCCAAGTAATGCCAAGGCATGTGTTTATGGCCGACACCATCATGTCTGGGAGGTCGGCTCAGCAAAGGAGTACTACTCCCAGTGTTGGTTCAGTGAGGGTCGTTGAAGGGGGGTCGTTGACTAACGTCGAAGGACCGGACAAGGAGGCAAAGTCAGACTCAGACATCGCCCAAGAGGATGTAGATGAGTTTGTGGGTGCCCATACCCATGTAGAAATGACGACGGATGGGTCCGACCGTCATATTACAATTCTGGGGGCTTACAACTTGTTGCTAAACAGTGAGCAGGGTGCGTCGGCCCTTACCCTGCTATGCGCCGCCCCTGAGAGTGAGATGCTCAGCACTGTGACCGATGCGGAGCTTTCACGAAGAGTTGTCGCCATGGCTTTACAGGTATTCTTTCATTCTCTTTCCCCCTTGTGTATTATAGGATCAACCTGAAAGCATGCTTATTTCTGCTTTCTTTTCAGACCCTCGTTTTGGAGATGGAGAGGGGCCACCGCGAGCAAGAGAGGACGGCCCTCTACAAGAAGATGCTGAAGAAGTGCCAAAAATACTGCTCTAAGCATCGAGCGGTAGTCGACCTCTACCAGCAGGACCCCGAATTTCGAGTGTTTCGCGAGGGGCTTGAGTAGAGGCAGGCCCAGTTGAAGCGCAGGATCGAGCTGGAAGAGACGGACATCGAGATGATGAAAGCCGTGGCCCGTAACAGCGAGCTGGAAATGCTCCTTAGGGAAAAATATGACGAGCTCGAACTAAGTCGAGGGGTGGCGGCGGAGAACGTCGATCTGTAGCGGAGGGTAGCTAACTTGGTCACCGAGCTCGACGCCAAGACGGTAGAGATTAACGAACTTAGGGGGAGCTAAGTTAGTGCCAGCAGAGTAGTAGAATTACAAAGGCAGGTAGCTCCCCCAAGGTCAGAGGAAGCGGGTCAACTTTCTCAACCCTCCTCGTCTCGTCCCCCGTCCAGTCGAGGTTCGCACCGTAGCGCGTATGAGATGTGGGTCTTTGCGGAGGCCAAACTTGATGTGTATAGAGACCTTCACGTTGAGGGCCGGGCGATGGAGGAGGAGGTTCAGTCCAGGCGAAGCAAGGCTCGTGCTGCCCGTGAGTCATATGGGTATTACCCAGACTCTCCCGATGGGGAGGATTCCATTTCTGGGGACGTCAATCACCTCGACTCGGATTCCTGGTACAAGGACATTTATCCTCCAGGGGGTTGACGAGTAGTTGCGGATTTGTATACTTTGTATATATATATTTTTTTGGCTTGTGGAATGTAGTGGATCTCGTTCATGGGGCGAATATAAATATATTTTGTCGTAATATAAGCTTTACCTTTG
This sequence comes from Nicotiana glauca, assembly GCA_026770625.1. Lineage (NCBI taxonomy): Eukaryota > Viridiplantae > Streptophyta > Magnoliopsida > Solanales > Solanaceae > Nicotiana > Nicotiana glauca. The sequence continues at coordinate 73,797 of MU673904.1, read as the reverse complement.
TTGCTTCGTCCACTTGTTTCCTTTCCTTTCTTGTTTTTTTATAGCGCTTAGCCTCTGTAGAGGTTGTTTTTTTATTTGTCACGAAGGCCTCGTCGTGGTTCGAGCGAGGTCGGATCGATGCCGATGGCCTTAGCCATAAGGATATTGTTTCGACTGTCGTCGAAGTAGCATCCGTCATGGTTCGAACGAGGTCGAACTGATGATGGCCTTAGCCATTGTCGATGGCCTTAGCCATTAGGATGTTACTTCGACTGTCATCGAGGTAATATCCATCGGCGTTCGAACGAGGTCGAACCAATGATAGCCTTAGACATTGTCGATGGCCTTAGCCATGGTCGATGGCCTTAGCCATTAGGATGTTACTTCGACTGTCGTCGAGGTAATATCCGTCGTGGTTCGAACGAGGTCGAACCGATCATGGCCTTAGCCATTGCCAATGGCCTTAGCCATTAAGATATTACTTCGATTGTCGTCGAGGTAGTATACGGTAGTTCGAACGAGGTCGAACCGATGATGGCCTTAGCCTTTGTCGATGGCCTTAGCCATTGTCGATGGCCTTAGAAATTAGGATGTTACTTCGACTATCGTCGAGGTAATATCCGCCGTAGTTCGAACGAGGTCGAACCGATGATGGCGTTAGCAATTAGGATGTTACTTCGACTGTCATCGAGGTAGTATCCGTCGAGGTTCGAACGAGGTCGAACTCGTTCGAACCGACGATGGCCTTAGCCATTAGGATGTTACTTCAACTGTCGTCGAGGTAATATCCGTCGTAGTTCGAACGAGGTCGAACCGATGATGGACTTAGCCATTAGGATGTTATTTCGACTATCGTCGAGGTAGTATCTGTCGTAGTTCGAACGAGGTTGAACCAACGATGGCCTTAGCCATTGTTGATGGACTTAGCCATTAGGATGTTACTTTAACTATCGTCGAGGTAGTATCCGTCGTGGTTCGAACAAGGTCGAACCGACGATGGCCTTAGCCATTAGGATGTTACTTCGACTGTCGTCGAGGTAATTTCCGCCGTGGTTTGAACGAGCTCGAACCGATGGGGGCTTTAGCCATTGTCGATGGCCTTAGCCATTAGGATGTTACTTTGACTGTCGTCGAGGTAATATCCGTCGTGGTTCGAACGAGGTCGAACCGATGATGGCCTTAGCCATTGTCGATGGCCTTAGCCATTAGGATGTTACTTTGACTGTCGTCGAGGTAGTATCCGTTGTGGTTCGAATGAACCGATGATGTCCTTAGCCATTAGGATGTTACTTCGACTGTCGTTGAGGTAGTATTCGTCGTGGTTCGAACGAGATCGAACCGATGATGGCCTTAGCCATTGTCGATGTCCTTAGCCATTATCTATTTTCATTCATTGGAGAATTCCGTTTATACAATGGAGATTTCTGTTTATACAATGGAGAATCTTGTCTGTACAATGGAGAATCTTGTCTGTACAATGGATATTGACTAATGTAGTCCCTTCATTACATTGGCCTAGATACCGTGTCGATTGGCCGATATGATGAATCTGCGCTCTGATACTACCGGGTATCCCCTTCGCCGCCTCGTTAAAAACCTCCCCGAGAAAACCCAATTGGGAAAAAACTCGGGTGAGGGAAAAAGAGTACGACTTGGGAGATGCCTTTCAGAAGTGGAAGTATTTGAGTTGGGCGATGTTCCATTTGTTTTGGAGCGGTTTTCCCTCCATTGTCTCTAGTTGGAACGCTGCTTTATTAGCAACCACTATGATTTTGTACGCTCCATCCCAGTTGGTTCCCAACTTTCCCTCATTCGGGTCCTTCGACGCCAGTGTTTTGGCTTTGAGGACGTAGTCTTCGACTTTAAGCGGTCTTATTTTGACTTTTTTGTTGTAGTACCTTTCTGCCTGTTGTTTTTGGGCTGTCATTTTTATATGGGCCATGTCTCTTCGTTCTTCAGCTTTGTCTAGGTCTTGCAACCTGCTTTCGTCGTTGTCTGTCCCGCTGGTGTAGGAATATCTCAGGATCGGTTCCCCGACCTCGACGGGTATGACTGCATCGGTTCCGTAGACCAGTGAGTATGGTGTTTCTCCCGTGCTGGACTTGGGCATGGTCCGGTATGCCTATAATACTTCAAGCAATAATTCGGGCCATAATACCTTAGCTTCCTCGAGCTTCTTCTTCAATATGTTCACTATTGTTTTGTTGGAAGACTCGGCTTAGCCGTTAGCAGCGGGATGATACAGAGTGGAGAGTATCCGCTTGATGTGCCATTTTTCGAAGAACTCAGTTGTTTTCTTACCGACGAACTGGGGCCCATTATCGCAGCTGATTTCTTTGGGGATGCCGAAATGGTATATAATGTTTTTCCATATAAAGGCGATAACTTCTTATTCGCGTATTTGTGCGTATGCATCTACTTCCACCTATTTAGAAAAATAGTCAGTAAAGACTAAAAGAAAGCGTACCTTTCCTCGTCCTGTTGGCAGAGAGCCGATTATATCCATTCCCAATTTTATGGAGGGCCATGGCGAGGTGACCGAATGGAGGACTTCCCCCGCTTGGTGTATCATGGGGGCATACTTTTGGCACTGCTCGCATTTCTGGACATAGTTTGCTGCCTCTTTTTTCATGGTAGGCTAGTAATAACCGGCGCGGATGAGCCATCGGACAAGAGCGCGGTTCCCTATATGGGCGCCGCATTGTCCCTCGTGCACATCCTCCAATACTTGTCTTGTTTGATGCGGTCCGAGGCATTTAGCAAGGGGACCAGCGAACGTTCTTTTGTAGAGGTCATGATTTACCATACTGTACCAGGTGGCCTGCACCCGGAGCTTCTTGGCTTGCTTTTTGTCGTGTGGGAGTGCTCCATCCTGCAGCTAGGATACAAGGCGGTTGCGCCAGTCCCAAGTTAAGTTTAAAGAGAGTACCTCGACGTGGTCGACGGCCGAATGGAGGAGGGTAACCACATTTTCTTTGTTGATGTTCTTGGTGGCCGCGGCTAGCTTGGACAGGCCATCTGCCTCGATGTTTTGTGCCTTGGGAATTTGCTCGAAGTGACATTCATCGAACTCGAGTATCAACTTATGGATTTCTGATTGATATTTCTGTAATCGTTGTTCTTTGATTTGGTAAGTCCCGGTGACTTGATTTACGATGATTTGAGAGTCGCAGTGGAGGATGAGTCGTCGGGACCCATACTTGAACGCTAATTTCATACCTGCAATCACAGCCTCATACTCGGCTTCGTTGTTAGTCATCTCGGGGTATCGTATGGACTGGCGAATTATCTCGCTCGTGGGGACTTCGAGGACGAGTCCCAGTCCCGATCCCGAGGCATTCAAGGTGTCATCTGTACAGAGGGTCCAGAGGTCAGTGCTGGCGGAGGCGCGGAGGGCCTCTTGTTCCACCTCTGGCAATATCTCCGTACTGAAGTCGGCGACAAAATCGGCAAGTACCTGCGACTTTATGGCGGTTCTTGGATGATATGTTATGTCATGCTCGCTGAGATCGATGGCCCACTTGGCCAGCCTACCCGAGAATTCGGGTTTATGTAGGATGCCCCTTAGGGGGAGGTTGTTATTACCTTTATGGGATGGCATTGAAAATAGGGTCTAAGCTTTCGTGAAGCTACGACCAGCGCCAAAGCTAGTTTTTCGAGGTGTGGGTACCTCGTCTCGGCGTCTATTAAAGTTTTGCTGATATAATAAATAGGGGATTGAGTACCTTTGTTTTTGCGGACCAAGACATCGCTGTCGGCGACTTCGGACACTGCCAGGTATACCAGTAGACATTCGCCCGGGTCTGCTTTGACGAGCAGTGGTGGTGAGGATAGGTATGCCTTTAATTTCCTTAGGGCGTCGATGCATTCCTCGTTCCATTGTAGCCCATGATCTTTTCTCAGTACGCTGAAGAACTTGTGGCATCTGTCCAAGGACCGTGAAATGAACTTTGATAGAGCGGTTATTCGCCCTGTCAGTTTCTGTACCTGCTTCTTACTGCTCAGAACCTCAGATATTGTGTCTATGGCCTTGATCTGGTCCGGGTTGACTTCGATCCCTCGTTGTGACACAAGAAAGCCATGAAATTTTCCCGAGGCTACGCCGAAGGTGCATTTTTTCGGGTTCAATTTCATCCTGTACCGCCTCAGTATCTCGAAGGCTTCTTTTAAATGACCGATATGGTCTTCCTTCTTTGCCAATTTCACTAACATATCATCAATGTAAACCTTCATTGTCTTACCGAGCTGTTCCTTGAACATCTTAGAGACCAACCTTTGGTATATGGCTCTCGCGTTTTTGAGTCCGAAGGGCATCACTTTATAACAACAACTCCCTTGATGGGTGATGAAAGTCGTTTTTTCCTGATCCTCTTCGGCCACTAGGATTCGGTTGTAGCCGGAGTTGGCATCCAAGAAACTTAGTCGTTCGTGCCCTACCGTTGCATCGATCAGTTGGTCGATGTGGGGTAAGGGGAAGGAATCTTTTGGACATGCCTTGTTCAGGTCCGTGAAATCCACGCACATTCTCCATTTCCCGTTTTTCTTTTTAACCATGACCACATTGGCGACCTACTGGGGGTATTTTGATTCTCTGATAGAACCGTTGGCTAGCAGTTTGTCTACTTCTTCACTTACTGCTTTGTTGATTGCAGCGTTAAATTTCCTCCTTATCTGCTGCACGGGCAGATAAAGTGGGTCGACATTCAGCCTATGAACGATGATGTCTTTCGGGATCCCCGGCATATCTGAGTGTGAGAAGGCAAATGATCTGCATGGTTAGTTAAGAATTTGTGGTACTTACTTGGGTCAGAGAGGTTGTGCCCGATATAGGCCATATTTGTGTAGTCGATATCGTTCAACTGGACCGGATCGAGGTTTTCGACTGTCGCTTTGCAAGCTTCTACAACATCTGGGTTCCTAATAACCTCTACCGGCGGATTGATTTTAGTTCCTGATATGGCTGATTGCTATGCTTCCCCGCTTGCTCCTTTCAATTATTTAGTATGCGTGCAGTCTTGGGCGATTCGGTAGCATTCTTGGGCGATGCGTGGCTCACCTCGAATGCTGAATATTCCCCATGGGGTGGGAATTTGATTACTTGGTAGAATCTAGAGGGGACGGCTCGCATGGCGTGTATCCATGGACGCCCTATGATGGCATTATAAGTCGTTTCCTGGTTCATGACGTGAAAAGTTGTTTCCAGTGTGACTCTCCCTGCCAAGACTGGCAGTGATATTTCTCCGGAGGTTCGTTCCAATGCATTGTTAAAACCCGTTAGGGTTATGCAATGTGGTATTATCTTATCTTCGAGCCTCTTCTGCACGAGAACTCTCGGATGGATAATACACGCGCCGCTTCCGTTGTCTACCATGATTCTTTTCACATCAGTGTCAGCGATGCGCAAAGTTATAACCAAGGCATCGTAATGGGGGAAAGAGAAACCGTCGGTATCAGACTTATCTAAGGTGATACTATCTTCGAAGTCATCATACCGTTCGTGAGCGATCATGTGCTTCAACTTATGCGTGGTGGTGAACTTTACATGATTGATCGCCGAGTCGTCGTCGTCGCCGAAGATCATCTGTATGGTGCATGCTAGAGAATGAGGTTTTGATGGTCTTTGGGATTGGTCGGCTCTTGAGAAAATTAGCCCTTCCTTTGTCGTTGAGCAATTCTTTCAGGTATCCCTGGTTCAACATTCTGACCACCTCATGTCGTAGACCTATGCAGTCTTCGGTCTTGTGTCCTCTTTCCTGATGGAATGCAAATAGGACGTTCGACCTCCTTACACTATTTCTGAAGGTGAAACACAAAAGTTATGAGCAGATAATAATGGGGGCATACCTCTTTCGTTTCGAAACGGAGTGACGTGTCGTGGTACGGCATCTGGGTGCCTCGGAGGAGGTAGATTGGGAGTTCTAACATAGGGCTGATGCCTTTCTCTGTTGAAGCGTGAGAGTTGTTCCCTTTGCCCGTCGATGCGTCGATCCCTCCTCACCTAAGATTGTATTGACGTTAGTCGTTGGGTTGGACCGTTGAGATCGTCTTCGTCTGCTCTTACTTCGACGCAGTAGGAATTGTGAATCTCTTCCCATGCGGTGGGGGGATACTTCATGAGTCTGTTGAGCAACTTTTTGGTTGCTTTTGATCCGTTTCTGTTCAACCCGTTTTGGAAAGCTGCAACCGTCATTCCCTCTGATACATTTGGCAGTCCTATTCTTACATTTTTGAATCGGGCCAGGAAGTCCCTGAGTCCTTCACCTATCGTTTGCCTGATGGCGAAGATATCATTAACCCTGGCCTCGGCCTTCTTTGCTCCTGCATGAGCGGTAGCGAATTTGTTTGCCATCTCCTCGAACGTTGATATCGACCGAGCCGGTAGTTGAGAGTACCATGTTAATGCCCCTCCTATAAAAGTTTCACAGAACTTTTTCAGCAGCACGGACGACACTTGTTTTTTTGATAAGTCATTGCCTTTTACGGCGGTGACATAATAGATCAGATGGTCTTCCCGATCCGTGGTCCCGTTGTATATTTTCTAGTAGGGTGGCATTTTAAAGGTTTTTGGGATGGGACGAGGAGCAACTTCCTCACTGTATGGTTGCTCGACAAACCTTTCCACGTTGCATTTTGGCAGTAGCTTAGGAGCACCGACTATCTTGTCAACCATTTCCTGGTGCTCTTTCATTTGGTCACGAAGCACCTTATTCTCGTTCTCCATTTCTTCCATTTTCTTGAGGATGGTTGCAAGTGCACCATCGCTTGCGTTGGAGGTGGTGCGGGCATTGCTCGTTCGTGCAGCGCTTGGCTCCTCGGTAGCAACAGTGATCTCTGTCGGTGGTGGATCTTCGGTATTTCCCTGAGGGGGTTTCTCGAGCATGTTGCTTAGAGCGCTCGTCAATCATTCGTCTAGCAGTTTTTTGACTGCTGGGGGTGTTTCTTTTACAGCAGATATAGAAGCTCCTCTTTCATGCAAGATCGTTAGATCTTCGAGTCGAGAGGGCGGGATCTCCCCTCCTGGTACATTACTTGGTGTTACATTTGCGGTGTTTTCTCTACCGGCTTCGTTGAGGGAGTCTATGAGATTGGTTGAGACGTCTGCTATCATATTCAACCTTGCCTCCTTTTCCGCCATTGTTAGCTTCTATTGAGTATGAAGAGTAGCGATCATTGTTCTTGATATCCTAGGTGTGAACTATGATTTCGATTACCGAAATTCCCACAGACGGTGCCAAATTCTTTGATTCAAAAGTTATTGAACACGTTTTAAGCAAATCAATCAAATAAGATGAAGGGGTAAATCGTAATCGGAGATAATAAACCCTAGAATAAATTTGATGATCGGGTTAGCAACAACAGTAGATGAGAGAAAAGAGAGAGAAAGTCTTAGAGAGATGAGAGAGCATGTATATCAAGAAAGATCCCTCTTTTACACAGTTCGGATCTCCTTTATATAG
>MU673904.1:33806-65501 GCA_026770625.1 Nicotiana glauca | reverse complement strand
GGGGGGGGGGGGGGGGGGAGACTATGAAGTCGTTTCTCTTATTGCCCTTAAGTTGTCCCGTTGCCACGACTCGCATATAGTCAGTGGTCGGTCGTGCTGACTCGGGGACGTGATCGGTCAAATTCGACCCCATACACTTTTAAGTTTAGAAGTTTTTTTGTTTGTCATAAAATTTTAAACAATTAATTATTTATTGATATTTTTAGTTAAAAATCCAATCACTTTCAACTCCAAATTATCATTTTTGGTTCAAAATTCATAATTAATGTCTCACTTATCATTTTCCGTCTCACTTATCATTTTCCGTCTCACTTATAATATAAAAATTTGCTAATTAAATATAATTACCTTGAACGCTAAAACAACTTACAATATTATGTTTTGAAAGTTATATCTCAGTTATTGAATTTAGACGGTTGTAGATAAGTTACTCATAAAATATGTGCGTATATAATGTAGTTAGTGTATTAATTAGGAAATCAAATTTTCTAATATGCTCAATCCTTATTTTTAGTTCAAGTTTTTCTTTTGAACCTATATTTGATATTAATATATAAATTTGTAAATAAACTACACTTGAACATTAGGCAAACTTTGAAGAATGATGGTGTATGTTGTTTAACTCATGTGAACTAAATACTGTATATTTTAACATTGATGCATAAATTAATAAATTTTTCTAAATATTCAATCATTATTATGAGGTGGAAAAAAAATTATGAGTCAAGTCTATATTCAAAATTTAATTTTTTATTCTATATTTGACGAGCTTTTATTGACAGATGTAAAATTCACATGCGTATACTAAAACTAGTTTATTTTAAAAGAGTAAAAACTATAATATAATATAGATAGAACTTGTTGCAAATCAAAAGACACTACATTCATTTTCTTTACGGGAAATTATATATACCTCCCTTGGGGTTTTAAATATTACACAAACTTCCCACAATGATAATGCTACTAGGAATAATTGTGGTTATGTATTGCATAGCCCCTCTTAAAATAACAGCTGAAAAAATTTATAATTTTTGTATATATATATATATATATATCTGTTTGTTATATATAAGAAATATATAAATTTTATACACTTTTACAGCTACCGGAGGTAAATAGTTCCGGTTGCGGGCGAAAAATTATATTCGGACAACATTCAATGTCCATGTTGCTCCATTTAGATTTTAGACCCGTTACCTTTTTTTTTTGTTTTGTTGTGTATACTATTAATTTTACGGAAAAGGCCTAAAAACGCCACTCAACTTTCAGAAATAGTCTATCTATGTCATCCGTTAAAAAATTATTATTTTCATGCCACTGCCGTTACACATTTGGCCCATCTACGCCATTATTTGACTAACGGCTCAAAAAAAAATTGTATTTATAACACCCACATTTCCATGTGTCCTGTCGTCATTGATCCGAATTAACCCATGCCCCGCTTAATTTTAGCCTTGGTTAGGTCCATTTACCCAAACCACACCCGGTTAAAACTAACCCAAATCATTAACCCAAACTTCTACTATGAGATTAGGACATCTCCTACTCGTATTACATATGAGACTAAGACTATTTACACATAACTATCTAACAGCTAGTATCAAATGTATCAAACTCATATAACTATAAATTATTTATGGTGCTTTCTACAGCCAAACTACCTTAAAATATTCGCACCCTTGTAATGTACCAGTCCTGTGGTTGTACATGTTGGTTTGAGCTTATTAAGGGCGTTTGTACTGCTGGTTGCATCAAACTTATCAAACTCACAGAAGTATATTTGTGTTTCTGCTTTTCGGTCCTCCAATTGCCAAATTATCATAAAATCTTATACTCATCTATTTGGTTAAATCAATGTGTATTGCTAAAATCTATTGCTGTATTAAGGTTACCATGTCTCTTGATTCAGTTGAAACTTTTTATAAGATATTTCTAAGCATTTTCTTCAATTCAGGTCCACAAAATTGTTGACCTTTCTCCATTTCCTGATCGACAAACAATGTGGTACCTAGAAGTTATTGAGGCATACAAACTGTTCTATCAACCAGGGGCGGATCTACCATCTAAAATATGGTTCCCGTGAATCCTGGGGTTAAAGTATAGATATGTACATAATTTGGCAAAATAGATATATATACTTGATGGAACCCATAATCAAAAGAGACCAAGTGGTGCACTAGTTTTGGTCTCTTAACATTATTGTGTTATTATTGATTTGTTTTTGTCATGCTATAAGGTTGCGAATTTTTGCATTTGGTGTTGTTTCGCTTTCATTGAAGTAGGTGAAAATTTCCAATAGGGTTAGAAAAACACTACATTCAACTTGCCTAAACTTTACAAAGTGATTCGAGCAACACCATTATCAAAAAAAAGGAAAAACGGAAAATATAACGGCAACATTAATCCACTACTAGTGGGGTGTCTGGAGAGGGTCAGGGGCGGACCCATGTGGAGTCAAGTGGGTTCATATGAACCCGTTTCATCGAAAAATAACATTGTATATATAGGTATATTTTTGCTGTTTTCAAACAAGTAAAGGTATGAATATAATTTTGAACTCACTTCAAACAAGTAAAATGCCTAGCTTGTTAGTAAAAAGGGTTCAAATAGTGTGTACGCAAACCTTATCTCTACCATGGGGTAAAGAGGTTGTGTCCAAATAGACCCTCGGTCATCCTTCCATCCAAGAGCTCCTCACCTTGCTCTTCGGGTGACTCGAACTCACAACCTCTTAGCTGGAAGTGGAGGTTGCTTACCATAGATAAAAACGAAAAGTACACCATTCATAAAAATCTATCTAGTGATATGGGCAACAAAAGATTCCATTTCCTTATGAGCTACCCCACCATCCATCACTGATAATTTCACAGCTTCCTTCAACTCTGTAGCTCTCTTTTTCATGTCCTCTCCCTCCGGCGACGCTATTAAAGTTTTCACAACTTTCTCAATTGTCTCCGCCGGCACCACTTCATTTCTCTTCTCCCACTCTCTCACCGAAATCCCAATTTTCAGCCCTTTAGTTATCAACACAGCATTCCTCGGCTGATCAGAATGCATTGGCCATGCCGCTATTGGCACTTCCATTAAAATACTTTCCATGCACGAATTCCACCCGCAATGACTCATAAAACCGCCTGTTGCCACATGTCCCAAAATGTCTAACTGTGGTGCCCAATCTCTTATTACAATTCCTCTTTCTGCTACCCTTTCTTCATACCCTTCAGGCAATTTATAGTTCCGTACATCTCCAGAAAATATATCTCCTTTATCTGTATCTCTTACTACCCATATGAATCTCTGCTCACTCTGTTCCAACCCTTTTGCCAGCTCTTTGATTTCTTCTTCGGATAACGAAGTTGTAGATCCGAATGAAACAAAAATCACTGAGTTCTTAGGTTGTTTGTCGAGCCATTTCAGTGAATAATGGCGATTTTTTCCAGCATCATGTGTTGGAATTGGAATCTCAACAGGATTGAATGGACCAAGAGCCCAATGTTTAAAATCTTTAACGTACGTTTTTTCAATAAGATTTAAATACGCAATGACTCGAGACGTGTAGAAAATATTCCCAACATCAAAAACCCTAGCTTGTACTTGCTTATTTGTAAATTCTTCCACTTCAGGAGAAATGCAACCTTCTATAGAAGGGATTTTTTTTAGTACAACTTCAGCTTCAGAAGGTAAAATAGGTCCAGCTGCATCCCAAATGTAAGAAAATATGAGAAAAGCAGAGACAGTGTGAAAACAGTAGCATTCAGTATTGGGAATTTTGGTAACATCTTGAACAGTCCAGGAAGTGAGAAAATCGTGCAAAACCACTACTTTTCTAGCCTTAGAAGACAAGTTATTTACGAGTTCTGCCACTGGTTTGCGTAGTTGGAGCGAAGAGTTAAAAGCAGGGACAAGTTGAGAAGGGAATTTGATGGAAGCATTAGGGTTAGGAGGAGGGACATCAAATGAAACTGAGAATTCGGAGAAATTGAGGTTAGGGGTGTTAAGTGGGTCCCAGATACGAGCACGAGACTGAGCTTGGCGGACGTGCGCGGTGGTGCTGACGTAGTAAACGAGGATGTTGTGGGCGGAGGAGAGGCGGCGGGCGAGCTCGAGGAATTGGTGGAGATGGCCTTGTGCTGGAAGAGGAACCATAACTACAATTATATTATGTTGAGTTGCATTAGCTGCATGGTTTGTGGTTGCCATTTTGTGAAAAGAAAGGCAGGCAAAATCAGATATGAGATGCTCAAGCTAAGTTATTTATAATGCTAAATAGAGTTTTCACAATTATAAAACGAGATAGGATATGATTTACCACTACTCATATTCCTCCTATTTTATTACATTATTCATAAATTCCTCCGATTTGACAAAAGTTTGCGTGAGCTGTTCCATAGTGGACAAATTTTGTCGGAGTGGAAGGTCAATAATGGAGGGGGCTATGCGAAAGTCCAAAATCTTTTCTCTCCTCGCTGACCTAGAAAGGTCCCAAAGCGCAGAAAAAATAGCACGGTCTAGCATAATCAGCGTTTATTAAATCAATAAAAAATAACTACTTCATCCGTTTCAATTTATATGAACCTATTTGACTGGGTATGCGGTTTAATAAAAGAGAGAAGACTTTTGATGTTGTGGTGTAAAATGAGACACCTTTATTTTGTGTGGCTATAAATTACATAAAAGTAAATTGTTTCCAAATAAGGAAAGAGGTCATTCTTTTTGGCACGGACTAAAAAGGAAATAAATTCACATAAATTGAAACGGAGGGAGTATTATTTTACTGCAACAGAAACCGGTCCAACATAATATACTGGAGTTCAGTGCACCTTTATATGAACTTCCAGCATATTATGCTGGACCAGTATACTTTGCTGGCTCCAGTATAATTTACTGGAACTTGCTGGAATATTTTTTCGAATTTTGAACAGTGTTTTCGTTCAGATTTATCTTTACATGAAAAGTTGCTAAATTTCGATTACTTTTGAAACTGGGCTATTTTTGAACGACCACTTGTAAATCTGGCTATTTTGAAATTTCTCCCGAAAATACATGGTGGGACTTCCTCGATTTTGAAACACATAAAAATTTTGAAAGATGTAAATTTTAATGGGAAAAATTAAAAGAATCAGGGGTGTGTTTGGTATGAAGAAAATATTTTTCATGGAAAAATGTTGAAAAATATTTTCCTAGAAAATGTTTTTATGAAAAATGAGTGATTTTATCACTTATTTTCCCTTGTTTGGCTGGTGAGTGAAAATCTTTTTTCGAAAAATATTTTCTAGTGTTTGACTAGGGAGTAGAAAATATTTTTTTAGGAAAATAATTTTTTATGCTACTTTCAACCCCAAATACCCAACATTTGGGTATTTTTTATGCCCCCAAGTCCCTATGTTTCATGTGCTTCCCCCACCCCGCAAATATCCAACATTTTCATGACTCGATTTTCTTCCAAAATTTAATTATTATTTTAAAAATTTATACAAACCCAAAGAAACTAATGTGTTGCTTGACTTTTTTACGCAAAAACGTTGAAATGTGTGCTCCATAACTTAAAAAAAAACTCTTTATTTTGGTTGAAAAAGAAAGTACCATTCCTACAACATGAAAATAAAGTACTCATTTTGTTGAAATGAAAGAAAATACTCATTTTGTCGAATGAAAGAAAATCTTTTTTTTACATCATGAAAAGAAAATACTTTTTTTGTTGCGATAAAAAGAAAATACTCTTTAGTATGGTGTTGTCATTGGATAAAAGAGCTAGTTTTTGATTTTCTGAAAACATCTCATCCAATTTCCAATTAAAAAAAAAAGGTAGCCCGGTGCACTAAGCTCCCGCTACGGGTCCGGGGAAGGGCTGGATCACACAGGTCCGGTTCAATATTTTTTTCTTAATAACCGAGAAATTCACGAGGGTCAGAAGGCACGGCTCAAAACTTGATGAATAATGGGCTCGCCCCTTCTGCTCTTCTCGCCACTTAAATACCCTGCCCCTCTGCTCTTCTTGCAATATCAGCAGGAAGGAATGTGGAAACTCTTGGCTAAGACATGAATAGAATCCATCTATTTGCAGTACTTCTTAAACCAGACTCCAATATTTAAAAAGCTTTCAAAATCAGATTGTGGTCTGCAAAAGAGATGTACATGTAAATTCAAAATATGAAAGTTAAAAGAGAGAAATGAAACTCAAGTACTAGCTATACTGCAAATTCATGGACATAGGACCACTTTACCTATCAATTGCATGAGTGTCCTCAGGGAACACAATGACTTTAACCTCCACTCCTTTCTCCTTCAACGACCGTGCATACTGCGCGTAATAAGAGTGAAAGCATACACTTTCATAAGTTATAGTATATTGTATGGAAATAGAACCAAAACTTAAAAAGCCATCAGTTACTGTGCCGCAACAAACAGTACTGTAATGGTTCCATTAGACCACATCAGCTTAACTGGCTTATAAACAATAAAGTAACCCACTTTCATCTCATAGGTTTACATGGTTTGCTGATTCATGTTGCATATTGGGCATCGGCGGATATGAAATTTTTGGTTCACAGATGATGGCCTACTTTAACAGAGATCCTTTTTACAAAAGTTTATAAAAAATTACAAAGCTTGTAGGTTGCCTTGCCGTATAAATAGAGCCAGCAACTTGATCAACAAAGATACAACAACAACAACAACAACAACAACCCAGTATAATCCCACAAGTGGGGTCTGGGGAGGGTAGGATGTACGCAACCTTACCCCTACCCTAGAAGGGCAGAGAGATTGTTTCTGATAGACCCTCGGCTAAAGAAGGTGAAAGAGGCCATGATAGCAAGTAATAGCAAGACAAATAATTAGAACTAAATCGAAGATAGCAACAGAAAATATGAAAGGGGTACCGATAGCAAGTAATCAATCCACAAAGATATGATCATTTAATGAAATAAACCATGTATTGACAGATGTTCGTAATTACAAACTTGCCCACACTTATGTTAAAAACGAAACCTGATGTGCAACCAATAAAAGGTGGAATTAAAAGAAAGATGATATAGAATCTTGATGGACTTCCATAACTGCAAACTTGCCCATACCATTGATTGCATTTAAGAATGAAACCTTATGTTCAACGGATAAAACAAGCAACCACAAAGATGGTAAGAAATCTTACTTGCAACCCAGTAGACATAGGTACACGGAGGTCCTTAGCACCTAACAAGACAAGTGTAGGAGTTTTGACCTACAAAATTGGTAAACACATAGATGTTGGAAACGCATTCAGAACAAAACCTTTCTAGAGAACTGATAGAAACACAAATTGTTTAACATGGAAGATCGCCTAGTCCCGATTTAACAGAGCATACCCTGGAGACGTGTGAAATTGGTGATTTTCTGTAAAAAGCATCAAGGTGTTCAACTGAAGTAGCCTCTGTAAAAATTGATTTTCCCTCATCTCCAAATGTCTCGGCATAGCACCAATCGGGTATATCAGATGTACCAACCATCAAAGCAAGGTTGCAAACAGGGTTCCTCGCAACTGCTGCTGCAAACTTATCTGGTGCCTGCAGAAATGTCAAGAAATACTCATTTTGGGATCTTTACACAAATAGCCAGCCGGATTCACAGTTTACTTCTCCTAGCAGGTATACGTAGATTGTACACGCGGTTATACACATATTATACATGGATTACACGTATACAATATATCTGCCGGCTATTTTTAGTTTAAGCGGTTGGGTGGACGGCTATTTAGGTTAGTTCTTTTAAAAGAAAAAGATAAGCTTGTCCAACTTCCCTTTATGAAGAGCGACAAATTTTTGTTGAACAAATTTGACAAGGACCATAAGTTCAGAAAAATGGATACATTTAGAAACCATAAAGACAGTGATATCTTAGGAAATTGATAGACCTGGCCAATCAAGTGAGTTGTCAAAAAACCACCGTGGGAACCGCCGAGCACAGCTATTTTAGATGGATCTGCAAGTCCCTTTTCAATGACATGATCTATAGCAGCAAGCACATCATTAACATCCTGAAGATTAGGGAAAAAAGCGGAAGAAACTCTTAGGTTCCAAATCCTTAATAGAATTATTGTGAAAAGAGGAGCAATTCTATTTCATGAAACCTTTAAGTTAAGAAAATGAAAAGACAGCAAACAAGTACCTGTGATCCAATTTTACCGGGAAGAGATTGTACTGCTTCCTCACCAAACCCCAAAGAGCCTCTGAGAGAAGGAGTGACAAAACAAAAAGTGCTTAATTAAGGCATTTATTGCCGCTTACCCACAAAAAAAGGCAAATGAGATATCCAGAGAACAAAAGATATGAACTTCTACCCTCGGAAGTTAAATGATGAGGGTGAAAAAAGAGAGAAGAGGGGAATATATATATATATATATATATATATAGAGAGAGAGAGAGAGAGAGAGAGGAGAGAGAGAGAGAGAGAGAAGCAATCCACAAGAAAAAAGAGCTTTACTAATAATTCTAGATAGTTTCACTACGATAAGCAATTGAAATATACAATGCTTAAACCAGAAATTAACAAAGGAAAGGCCACTCTACAAAGCAATTGAAGTGTTATTTTGCCTTAACAATGCCCCCTCAAAATTTTCTTTAAATGTTTACATGCCCCCAAAACTGCAAAAGAAGAGCAACTGTCCCTAATGTCAAGTGACAATTTAGGAGCCAACTCAACCTAGATGTTGGGTTCACTTTGTTCATCTCGATTCTGATTAATCTAAGAATCTGGCTTGGCATCAGTCTACTACGAACAAAGATAATTTGCTGATACCTAGTATATTGATAAACAATCTCCATTTAAAAGAATTCCATGAGTTCTATTTACAATTGTAAATATATTCTTCTACTAGTGTTTTGTTCCCAGAGACAGAAGCAAATGAGAGGATTCTGTAAGGTCGTTGTAGGTTCATCATTTTCTGGCTAATCTGTGAGCTTTTTGATACAATTTAAATTATGTAAAAGAGAAATAGTTTTTTGGGATAACATTAACTAATCACTTGGTATCTCCATAGATTATATATCCCTTATTTACAATTAAAAAATCATCCATTAAACTTTCTTCTTCATTTTACAATGTTTTTAAGACTAAAATTTGTTTAGACCAAAATCACCAATATAAAATGTGGCCTCAAGTTTAGATCTCTTTTATATTATACCACGTTAATCTCAACCAAACAAATTTGGAGATTGCCATTTTCATCATTCCACTTGATTGTTTAATAATTTTATAATTACATTTTACCAGCAAAATTTTCCTTTGATCAGTTATTTTCTCCCATCTGCAGGAAATTGTGACATTTGCACAACTTTTCTATGCGGAAAGGGGTGTGAGTAAGCTGTTTGGTTATGTATTTTATTTGCATGTCACCTTAAAGCTTAAATCTGAAAGAAATAAAATACATAGATGTCCAAATAAAAAGTTGCAAAGGGATATGATGAAAAGTTTCACGACCTATATTGTTAGTCTAGCATCTCATATACATTAAATTTTGTAGTCATTTTGCACGTCACCTTACATCTAAAAGAATAAATACACAGATGTCCAAATAAAAAATAACAAAAGGAAGGGATATCTCACGACCTATAATATCAGTCTAGCATCTCATATATGTCACTAGTATTTCACTGCCGGAGTTGCCATGAATTTCAGCAACCATTTGAAGTAACAGAGGCATGAAGAAAGAAGTCAGTTCTGTTGCTTACCTGTAATTTACAATCAACAAGCTATAACCAAGTGAGGAAAGGAAAGCTAAGGACTTTGAGAAGCTTGACAGTAGAACAGAATGAGGACCCCCGTGAAGGACTACAATCAGCGGATCGCACACATTATGGCTCTGAGACTTGGAGGATACAAAGATAGCCTCATACGGTTTCCTGGCACCTAACATTAATAAAACACATTGAAGATTAAAGTAGAAATATAGCAGAGATTAGTAATCTGGAAGGACCCAAGCAACTATTGATCTGCAAATAATTTGGTATTACATAGACTCAAATGGTTATCAGGTCAAAGATTTTTTTTTTCTTTTTGATAAATAAAAGTAAGTGTGTTAAAGAAAAGCAAAAAAGGGAGTTGTAGCCCATATACTGTCATATTTAACATTATTAATGCAGGAAACAAGTATTTGAACAATAGATCTGCTTCTGATCTATAGCACTGTATGCAATCAAATTACCAAATTTGAAAAGCACATTAAGAAAGTGTCAAAGCTATGTCCTATTTTCAGATCATTATCATAGAAAACAAATTACTGTATCAGTTACATGGACGCTGGAATATTAACTAAAACGGCTGCAGGAATAAATTAAATTAATCAAAGCTTTACGCTGACAAGTTCCTCAAAAGGTGAGCTAGAAGGTATACTAAATCTTTATTTTTTGAGACACTATGCCAGGAAACTAATATATTCTTGATTTTTTGAGACACTCCCGCCATCAGACTTTGAATTTCTGAATATCAAATCATCACTAGGAGCACAAAACTTAAAGTACTCAATCTATATCAAAGAAACAGCGCAGCATAAGGTTATGGCAAGAAGTTGGTCTCTATATCATACATAAACCCATCCTAAGTACTTAAAATATCACATGTCCACGTGTAAGCAAGTCTTTAGTGAAGACTACGATGAGTTATATTACCTTTAGTAAGGTTCTCAGAGATATCCCTGACAGGAATCCTCATAATACTAAATTGGCGTGAAGACAGCAAAGATGTAACCTGTGAGAATTATTGGGGACATTCAATTTCAGAAAAGCCTTCCTAACAAGTACATGCCTAACAGAACAGACTAGATGAAACAATAAATAAAAGAAAAACAAAACAACGAAAAACAGACTGACCTTTTCAGAGCATCTAGATATGGGGCTTGAAATATCTAACCAACTCCATGAGGCCTCTGCAGATGCCTTACGGACAAGGGACCCATACTTGATTGCAGGAACATCAACGGGACTACTACAGACTTTAACCCAAAAAAAAAAATTGATAAGACTCTTTGATTAATGGGACTACTATTACAGGAACCAGTATAAATTGAAATATACATCAACTCTTACCAGCTATGATGTTGTCACCATCTAGTGCGAGCACATTCCAAGAGAAGCTAGACTCTCCAAGGCTAATGCGTGATACATTTCCACTATCATTTTTGACAAAGACGCATTTCACTACTATAAACTTGTTGATACGGAAAGAGAATTCAAAGAATGTCGTGATGCCATTCACATTGAATAACAAAATATTCGGTTACCTTATCACATTTACTGAAATTATTACTTGTGTGCTGCCCCAGATAGAAGATAAGATCATAGTATATCCATCAGAAATCCAAGGTCTACTAGGAACATTATAGCAGTAAAGGCCAGGGAAGCAGCCATCTTCAGGACACATCACAACAGGAACCTGCAGCAGGATAAAGCTCGGCATCAAATATAATAATACTACTTAAAATGGCTAACAGTGACTGGCTTCAAAGTGCTGACACAAGTAATCAGAATCACAAAAAGTGAGTGTACCACATCAATAATTTTAGTATCTGGAGTTGGCTTTCCATTGAATGGCCAATCAATCCTATGAAGTGAACCAGTTGCAGAATGTGCCCAAGAATCTACTGAACTTCTAGCGGACAAAAACAGAAGCAATTTTCCATCTGGACTGGAAAATTTATTGGAAAAGATTAATTAGTTCCATTTTATCAAGCAAAATACCTGCAGCTGTTAAATAACATGAGGAAGCTGCAAGACTCCTTACATGGAACACCTACTGATGTTTTACAATTGTTACCTGAACAGAGAAAATTAAGGGAACAAGGACATGTCTCCACCAATTTCAGAAATTCATCTACACATCTGCTCTTCCTGTTTTTCTACACTATCTTCTTTTTTTTCTTTTTTCTTTTTTCTTCTACCCGTGGTGTTTGGACCAATTTGCGCACACCTCGACTAATTCCACAGGGCATGTGCTATCTCCCACCAGCATAGGTATCGGGTAACTCTGTCTACCAATGCTTGGACATAATGGAAGAAATTACCTAATGTTTTTGCATCGGCTCGGAGTTGAACCTAAGGCCTCATAATTCCCGTCCCACGTCATTGACCACTAGGCCACACCCTTGGGTGCTTATTTTTCTCCTTTTTATTCTGGGGAGTTCTGGGGAGGGGGTTGGGGGTTGGCCAGACCAGTAATTCAAGACAAACCTGAAACGAGGAAAGTAAGCACTACTTATGCTTTGTGTCAGCTTAATTGGAGATACATTGTCAGCTGCATGAGTTCTGAAAGTGAGAAAATGTCAATTGAAATTAGTAAAATAGCATATATCAAATATAAAGGAATTCTCCACTAGCTAAGTCCCCTATATACATTCATATAGAAGAAGATGTTAATCCATAACATTTTCTTTTCTAGCAACTAACAAGTAATTACCCAGATTGATGGATGTCTGACTTTGAAAATGGAGCTCTAACAGCATATAAGGCACAAGGCCTGTTATAGCAATATTTTATGCCCAACTTTCTAGCATCTGAAGGCCACCCCACAAAAACCAAATATTGTTGAAATCCTTCAGTGGATGGAGCCCATACAACTTGTCCGACACTCAGTGACTTCTCGATTCCTTCAACAGGACGTACTTCTCCACTGCACAAATTCATAATTAGAATTGATATCTAAAAACATCAAAACTGAAGGGGAGCTTTGGGGCAACAGAAAAAGTTGTCGCCGTGTGACCAAGAGGTCATTGGTTCAAGCCACGGAAACAGCCTCTTGCAGAAATACAAGGTAAAGACTGTGTACGGTAAGACCCAATGTGGTCGACCCTTCACCTGACCCTGCGCATAGCGGGAGCTAGTGCACCGGCTGCCCTTATATATGAGCAATATAATAAATAAACAGACCTGTTGACATTGATGATGAAAAGAGCAGGTTGTCTTTTTCCAGCATAGGTTTCCCCCCACTCCTCTTCCCAGTCCCCTTGACCTTTCCACTTACCACATTCCTTTTCTGTAGAATTCTCTTTCTTATAACCAAAAGTAGTAAATGTAGGCTTCGAGGGAGCCGGTTCCTCAGCGACATAAGCAATAAGAGTTTCATCGTTATTCCACGATATTCCCTCAAACCTGCATTATCAAACATTCATGCACACTGAGTATGTGAATCGGGAAGTGAAGTAAGTAAAGTTATGTGTTCATATAATGGCTTACCATCCATCTGAATATACGGTGCCATGGACAGAGGCAGGAACCAAAAACTCCTTTTCCACCAGAGATTGACCCCAAATTTCAAACTTGGTCGGAGAATCATTTTCAGGATTTCGAACTACAAGAAGCTTTGAACCTGAAGGTGATGGGATCATCAGAGAAACATTGGACATCTCAATAGGAAATGCAGCCCATAGAAAGTCCACACCATTTGTACTTTCTTTTGAAATATGACTAGATAATATGTATCTTCTCTTCTTGTTGGCAAGGAGATTCGGTTGGCTTATCGAGAACATAACCTGGGAACCTTCTTGTGCAGTGAAAAGTAACAAAAAGAAAAATGGTTACGATCTAGCAGCAGTTAAAGAATAAAGCAACATATTAAGCGGGAATGCAAGAATTTAACTAGAACTACACCAGCTTTTTATCTACCAAACAAAGTGAATGAAGAATTAAAGAAATCATACCACCATCAGATGTGAAAGTCCATGCCTTATCAATGGTGGGGATGCTAGTGAAATCTTGGAGCAAACTAGATTGAGAAGAGTATTCTTCCTCAGTACTTGCATCCAACCCCAGAGGAAATTCTTCCGGGGAGCCGGCTCTTACATTATTCATTGTGGAGAAACCTGAGAAACTTCGTCTAGAAATTAACATAAAAAGGGGACCATTCAATATAGAAATTTCACTAATCAAGGAACATTTAGTTTCCAATCAAGAAAACAAATACGAAAGCATAGAACCCCCTCTTCACCCATCCCCAGCGTTGATACATTCAGAAGAAGAGAGTGCACATTTTCTCATCTTGAAAGTTCACATATTGTCACGAAAAAGATTGGGTAACTGACTATGAAACAAACAAACAAGTATCTGAAGTTGGATTAATGAAAGTTCAAATGACCAAAAACCGGGCAAGTTTTGAGACCCGTCATTGACAGTGGCAGAGCCACAGCCAAGAAAGGGGGTTCAATTGAATCCCCTTCCTTGCTAATTTGTACTATGCAAATAGGGTAAAAACAATTTATTCATTTATACATATACATATATATAAAAACTTTTGAATCCCCTTGACATAAGAGAGTGTAGTTCAAAAATTGCCTTAGGTCACATGTTCGAATTTTTTGAATATCCACTTGTTAAAATTCCTGACTCTGCCACCGGCAATTGGTGTCTAAAGAAAGTCAAACAAATAACTAAATACCACATGTAGAGAATCTTCTTTTCCCACTATGCATTGGATAAATGGAACTTCCTTTTTCACTCTCTTTTTTTGTATCCTTTTTTGGCTAATGTAGCTTCGAGTTAAACTAAGATCTTCAGAAGCAGTTCACAAGAATAAACACTTGCTAGAAATTTCATCGCTGTAATTTCCTTCTTGGATGGGACATTTAGCAAATACTCATCATGCATATTACAACAACAACAAAAACAACAACATATCCAGTATACTCGCCCATGCATATTGAAAAGAAAAAATTCTTAAAAACAAACACCTACAATATGCTAAGGTCAATGAATAGTCGTATTTGATTTCGAAAGACCAACATCAATATATAATAACTACGCTTTAGTTCCAAACAAAGTTGGGTTCAGCTATATTAATCCTCACTGACAAGCATCAATATACATTTCTTAATTAATTCCATATAAGCAAAATGGTCAATTGTAAATGTCATACTAGAACAAACAAAGTGCTTTTTTTATTAATAGAACAGATAAAGTCTTTACCTTTTTTTAATAAAACAGATAAAGTTTTTATCTTTTTTACTCCCTCTCTCACATAAAATATGACATACTTTTTTTTTCCTAGGTTGTCCCAAAAAAAATGACCCAATTATATATTTAGAATTCAACTTAACTTTAAACTTCTCAATATACCTTTAATGAGAAAATGTATAGCCACAAGTCTATAATTTTTTTTAGATGACAAATTTCAAAAGTCTTATTTCTCTCATTAACTCCATATATCTAAAAATGAATAATAATTTAACTTAAACATCTCAAATTACCCTAAATGAGATAATTTCTAGCCACACACATCTTTATGACTTATTTTAAATCACAAATTTCAAAAGTCTTATTTCTAACTTCGTGGCTGGTCAAACATAGCTACATAAAGTCAAACTGAGGGAATAATACTTATCAGAGTATAAATCCAATCTTTGTACCATATAAAACAAAAACGCACAAATTTAAGATAACACATTTCTGCAAAATGAAAACTTGCAAAAAAAATTAATCAGGCTTCAATAAGTGCTGTTTGAATGTAATTTACAGTACTATCCAAAGTTATAAGCATAAATTCGCAAAATTAAGACAGATAGTGAGAGAGAATTTACGAGTTTAGCCAAATGGGTCTGTAGGAAAGAGACTTGGGCTGCTTGAAAAAACGATTTTTTACAGAGGAGAAAGGGCGTAGTAGAACTGAGCCGATGAAGTAGGTGTGTTTTGCAGCTAAGGGAAGAAATATATTATTCGTCATAGAATATGATTTTTAGTACTCAATCAGATTGGCTCCCTTTTTTTAAGTTAAATTTTTTCAGATTGGTCCCTTTTAACGAGACTCAAGGTACATATTTTTTGGCTGAATGGATAATTAAACACCTAAAGTCGTCACGATTTTCATTTAGACACCTTAAGTAGCTCTTGTTCGGATTGAACACCTATAATAAGCCTAAAGTTGACCAATCAGACACATTTTTTTTTTTTGACATTTGTGACTGTAGAATGCTCTTTGACTTTGTGTTCCTTACCGTAGTTTGCCAAAAAACGAACCACAATTAGTAGGTTTTTTCTAAGTAAAAATATGAGATGAAAGTGTGTATGAACATATATTTATCTATAGAAGATACTTTTAAGGGTCGTTTCATATGATAGATAGAAAAAATAATTTTGGGATAAAAATTTATTACCACTTTATGCTTTGTTTGGTTACTAATCCTGTAATAAGTTATACTTGAGTGAAATAGTACTGGGATAACTTACACTTGCTAGCGGGTGAAATAATAATTGCATGATAAAACAGCAAAATTGACAAACTCAGAACTAAATATAATATATCAAACAATCAATAAGAAATAATCTATATATTATTAAAAGGAGAGGATAAAGTCATCTCCTTAAGCCAAGTGGCAGCGTAAAAAAAAGTCAAATGGCATAATTAGTTACTAATTTGTTTTTTAGTTAATAATTAGTTATTAGTTATTACATTTGAATTTAAATATCTATAAAAATGAAAATAATAAAAAATAAAAAACTACCACACACACACACACACACATATATATATATATATATATATATATATATATATATATATATTACTTTATTTTAATTAATAAATATAGATATCTCATAATTAGGTACTAATTAGTTTTTTAGTTGATAAAAAAATCGAAATTATAAATATATAAAAAATAACTACCCATTCAAATTAGGTGGGAGTAGTTTCAAGTTGGAGTTTTAAAATTATTTTTAAATAAAAAAATTAACTATAATAAAAAAAGAAAAAGAGAAACTACCCATTCAAATCGGTGAGTAGTTTCAAGTTGGAGATTTAAAATTATTTTTAAATTAATTTTTTTTAACTATAATAAAAAAACGAAAAAAGAAGAAGAGAAACTACACATTCAAATCGGTGAATAGTTTCAAGTTGGAGTTTTAAAATAAAAAATAAAAATTACCATTTCAAATTGGGGAATTGATTCAAGTTTGTGTTTTATAATTGTTTTAAATTAAAAAAAAAAGCAATAAAAAACTTTTGATTCAAATAGTGGAGTAGTTTCTTTCTAATATTCTCTATTCTATATATCTTCTATATCTATATATTATTAAAAGAAGAGAATAAAGTCATCTCCTTATGACAAGTTTAAAAGTTTAAGACAAAACCCCAACAAATTTTGAGATTCAAAAATTGTTTACAAAAAAATGATTTAAAAAAAAGGCACACCTGAAATTAACTACTCAAACATGGGTGATAAAATAAAGATAAATACATAACAAAAAAGTTACTAAATAAGTCCCTTTAATTTAATCGAGAATTTGTTCATTAAAATTCAGATAATATTATTGAGAACAATAGAATAAAATTTAAAATAAAAATTATTTCAAGAGTAATAAAATATGTATCTTCTATTATATTACAACAACAAAGTAGCAGAGAAAAATATTAAATAAAGTAATATGCTAATAAAAATTTCTATTAACAATGTAATAATACTAAATATTGGATGATATAATAAAGAAAAATACATAACAAAAAAGTTGTTCGATGCCTGTATAAGTCTCTTTAGCTTAATAGAGATTTTATTCATTAAAATTTAGTTAATATTATTAAGAGTAAGAGAATAAAATTTAAAATAAAAAAATATTTCAGCAGTAATAATTATATATCTTCTCTTATATTACAAAAAGAAAACGAGCAGACTAAAATTCTAAACAAAGAATATACTAATAAAAAATTCTATTAACAATATAATACTTTTAAATATTGAATAATATAATAAAGAAAAATATAGAACAGAAAATTTATTCACTGACTATATAAGTACTTTTAATTTAATAGAGATTTTATTATTGAGTATATCGTAGTTGACAAATAAGGTGACAATTGAAATTTATTAAAGCAATACGATCTAATATATGATCAAACAAGCCCAATCATAATTTAATTTAATTAATTATTTTTTTTTTAATATTGATCGCGCATTGCGCGGGTACGATTACTAGTGTTAATAATGCCACAATAACTAATCTCAACATAACTAGTCTCAGCATAACTTGTCTTCAGTAGAGGACGGTGATTTAAAATTTTATCCTTTGTAAAATGAGAAAAGTACCGGGTTTGTTGTTGTATAACGAGGAAACAAGATTTTCCAAGAAGTACAAGTCTGGGACGGGGGAAAATATACCAATTACAAAACTATGGAATACAATACAACATTACAATAAACTTTAGTGAGGCAAAAGAAGAAAAACAAATTTATCTAAAAAGCATATCACTTTTAAAAAATAAAAAAAAAGAAGAAGCAAAGAGCCAAAAAGCAAGAAAGCCAATAACAGACATAAATTTCATTTTCTCGTTTCCTCTGAATCCCCGGCATGGCTAGCAATCCACCGGAGGGCTACGCCGCCGGCGACGATTTTATCGAGCAAATTCTGGCTATTCCTTCTTACTCTAGTCTCCCGGTAACTGATATTGGTGCATGTGTTTCATCGGAACGACATCGTCCGATTCAGTATGTGGTGTCTCTCAGCTCCAGCAACGGCCGCAGCTGTTGTTTCCGTTGGGGTTAAGCTTAGATAATGGTTGTGATGACGTCAACGGTATTGAATTTGTCAAATCCCATATCGGTGGTTTAGCTTTTTGGTAGGGAATATTTCCCTATAAAAAGAGGCCTAAAATTTAGAATTTAAACACACATCTCATTTGCCTTCTCATCTACCTAACGTATTTGTATCTTCTCTCTTTAGTATTATTTCATTTGTATTTTTAAAGTAGAATAAAATATTGGTTGTGTCCGAGGAAGTAGACAAAATTAGCCGAACCTCGTAAATTCTGGTGTTCCTTTTATTGTTGTCTTATTGTCTTATCTATTATTTAGTGGCTGTCATAATTTTTGGTATAGTAGTTGTGACTCATTCACACTATATACATTTGGCTTCCGCAACAATTGGTATCAGAGTCAAGGTACTGTCTAAGTATGCTCTGTGGTTGCAACATAGTCTGATCTTCCACATCAGAAAAGATTTATCTTGGTAACTGAGTCAAGGTTCTGTCTGAGTATGCTCTGTGGTTACAGCTTAATCTGATCTTCCACATCAGAAAGGAAATAATCTTGATTTGTGTCGTCAATTATTAAATAATATTTTTGTCAAAAATGGGAGACCATAAACAAGAAGATTCTACATCAAATGTCAATAATATGTCATAGTTGGCATCTTCGCTTATGACAAGAATTGTGTCAAATGCAAAATTTGCGGTAGAAACTTTTGACGGGTCGGGATATTTTGGGATGTGGCAAGGCGAGGTTCTAGATGTCCTTTTTCAATAAGGGCTAGATCTTGCCATTGAAGAAAAGAAACCATATGTTATTGGAGAAGAATATTGGAAGATTCTCAACCGTGTTGTTTGCGGTACCATTCGATCCTACCTTGCTAGAGAGCAGAAATATCCATACACAAAGGAAACTTCTGCAAGTAAATTATGGAAAGCACTGGAGGATAAATTTTTGAAGAAAAACAGTCAAAATAAATTGTACACGAAGAAGAGACTATTTCGCTTCACCTATGTTTCTGGTACCACAATAAATGAACATATCACCAGTTTCAATAAGTTGGTCATAGATTTGCAAAATATGGATGCAATTTTTGGTGATGGTGACTTAGCCTTGATGTTGTTGGGGTCACTTCATGATGAGTACAAGCACCTTGAAACTACTCTACTCCATGAAAATGATGAAGTTTCTCTCGGAGAAGTTTGTTCGGCTTTGTACAGTTATGAACAAAGAAAGGGAGAAAAATAGAAGGGCGGAGAAGGAGAAGCACTAGTTGTGAGGGGTCGTCTTCAAAATCAAATGAGGACAAAGAAGGAAAGATCTAAGTCAAGATCTAGACCCAGCAAAGATGAATGTGCCTTTTGTCGAGAAAAGGGGCACTGGAAGAAAGACTGTCCGAAGTTGAAGAATAAGGCCAAACATAACAATGGAAAGGCCATTATGGATTCAAATGTAGCTGATTGTGATGATCCAGACTTCTCATTAGTTACAACAGAGTCATTAACATCATCAGACATATGGTTGATGGACTCGCTTGTAGCTATCATATGTATCCCAACAGGGACTAGTTCGTGGAATTTCAAGAAGGAGAATATGGAGTTATCCACACAGCGGACAACAACCCTCTTACCTCATATGATATTAGTTCTATACGATTAAGGAACCATGATAGAATGATCAGAACATTAACAGATGTTCGATATGTACCGGATTTGAAGAAGAATCTTATCTCTGTAGGAGCCCTAGAATCAAAAGGGTTCAAAATCATTGCAGAAAATGGAGTGCAGAAAAAGGCTTGCAATTTGGAGTTTTGCGAGCATTGTGTCAAAGGGAAATAAACAAGGGTTAAATTTGGTACAGCGATCCATAATACTAAAGGCATTTTGAATTATGTACACTCTGATGTTTGGGATCCTTCCAAAACACCTTCGTTGGGTGGGAAGCACTATTTTGTAACCTTTGTTGATGATTTTTCTCGAAGAGTGTAGGTATATACAATAAAGAGCAAAGATGAAGTGCTAGGAATTTTTCTCAAATGGAAGACGATGGTGACGAATCAAACAGGCAGGAGGATCAGGTGTATTCGCACAGATAATGGAGGTGAATACAAAAATGATCATTTCAATAAGGTCTATGAAAATGACGGCATCGTCCGACACTTCACTGTCAGACATACACCACAATAGAATGGACTGGCAGAACGTATGAACCGGACCTTGTTGGAGAAGGTACGATGTATGTTGTCCAATGCTGGCTTGGGCAAAGAATTTTGGGCTGAGGGAATTACATATGCATGTCACCTCATTAATCATCTACCATCTGATGTTATTGATGGCAAGACACCATTTGAAAAATGGTATGGAAAGCCTGCTGTAGATTATGACTCTTTGCACGTGTTTGGCTCAACTGCATATTATCATGTGACATATTCAAAATTGGATCCAAAGGTAAAGAAGGTTATTTTTATGGGGATTACTTGTGGAGTCAAATGATATCGCTTATGGTGTCATATGACAAAGAAAGTAATATTCAGCAGGGATGTTACCTTCGATGAATCTTCTATGGTAAATAACGTAACAAATGAAGAAACCAAACAAGATGATGGTGCTTCTAAGCAGGTGGAGTTTGAGGGAAAATTTATTTTTCCTACACAAGAAGTAGAGGAGGAAACAAATAAAAATTATTCTCTAGAAGGAGAGCCAGTAGAGGAGATTCCAACTCAGGAACCTCAACAACAACTTGAATCAATAGCAACCAACAATTCAAAAAGAACAATAACAAAATATGTTCGTCTCATAGAGACGGTTGCTTGTGCAACCTCAATTGTAGCTGATGATGTTCCTACTACTTATAAAGACACAGTCCAAAGTTCAGAAGAGATAAGTGGAGGATTGCCATGAATGATGAAATACAGTCCCTTCATCAGAATCATACATGGAGATTGGCCAATCTCCCGAAGGTAAATAAAGCAATTGGGTGCAAATGGGTATTTGCAAAAAAAGAAGGATTTCCTAACCAAGAAGATATTCGTTACAAAGCAAGATTAGTTTCCAAAGGATATGCTCAAAAGAAGGGAATTGATTATAATGAAGGATACTGTGTCTTTTTATATGTCAGGTTTTTTGTGGTTTATTCTGGAGTCACTAATGCTTTTTGTTTTTGTTTTTGTTCTTTTTCTTTTCTCGATCTTTCGCCGAGGGTCGATTGGAAACAGCCTCTCTGCCCTATCGGGTAGGGGTAAGGCCTGCGTACATATTACCCTCCCCAGACCCCACCCCGTGGGACTATACTGGGTAGTTGTTGTTGTTGTATATTGATAGCATCCAAGAATTTTGAAGAAATTGATAAGTTGAAGATTCAACTAAAGAAGGAGTTCGAGATGAAGGATCTGTGTGAGGCAAAGAAAATTCTTGGCATGGAGATAATAAGAGATAGACGTTCAAAGAAACTCTGTTTATCTCAGAAAGAATATTTGAAGAGAGTACTGCAGCGCTTTGGCATAAATGAGAAGACTAAGCCAGTTAGTACTCCACTTGCTCCCTATTTTAAGCTAAGTACTATTATGTCGCCAAAGGATAAACCTGAATGAGAGTATATGTCAAGGGTACCATACGTAAATGTTGTTGGTAGCTTGATGTATGCTATGGACTATACAAGACCTGACATTTCACCAGTTTTTAAAGTTATTAGCAGATATATGTATAATCCAGGAAAAGAGCATTGACAAGCTGTGAAGTGGATTCTACGGTAGATTCATAATACTATAGATGTTGGGTTAGTTTTTGAGCAGGAAGACAATCAGTCTGTAGTTGGATATTGTGACTCAGATTTTGCAGGTGATCTGGACAAACAAAGATCAACTACTGGTTATGTGTTTACTTTTGTAAAGGCACTAGTTAGTTGGAATCTACTCTGCAATCAACAGTTGCTTTATCTACAACAGAGGCGAAGTACATGGCTATTACAAAGGTTGTGAAAGAGGCAATTTGGCTTCAGGGGTCGCTAAAGAGCTTGGTATTGAACAAAAAAATATCACAATTTTTTTGTTAGTCAAAGTGCTATTCAATTAGCGAAGAACTAAGTTTATTATGCAAAAACGAAATACATTGATGTTAGATATCATTTCGTACGAGAAATCATGGAAAAAGGTGGAGTCACGGTGAAGAAAATTTGTACTACAGAGAATCCTGGTGATATGCTAACAAAAGTGGTGACTGCGGTCAAGTTTCAGTATTGTTTAGATTTGATCAACATTGTTGAACGCTGAAGATTGAAGATGAAGACACAACCAAAAATTTTTTTAGAGAGAAAATTGAAGATGTGGAATTTTGCCAAGGCAGAGATTTGTTGAATTTGTCAAATCCCATATCGTTGGTTTTGCTTTTTGGTAGGGAATATTTCCCTATTAAAGGAGGCCTAATATTTAGGATTTAAACACACATCTCATTTGCTTTCTCATCTTTTTAAGGCATTTGTATCTTCTCTCTTTAGTATTATTTCACTTGTATTTTTGAAGTGGAATAAAATATTGGTTTTGTCCTAGGAAGTAGGCAAAATTAGCCGAACCTCGTAAATTCTGGTGTTCCTTTTTTCTGTTATCTTATTGTCTTATTTATTATTTAGTGGCTGCCATAATTTTTGGTATAGTAGTTGTGACTCATTCACACTATATACATTTAGCTTCCGCAAAAATTGGTATCAGAGTCAAGGTACTGTCTAAGTATGCTCTGTAATTACAGCATAGTCTAATCTTCCACATCAGAAAAGATTTATCTTAGTAACTGAGTCAAGATTCTGTCTGAGTATGTTCTATGGTTGCAATTTAATCTGATATTCCACATCAGAAAGGAAATAATCTTGATTTGTGTCGTCAGCTATTAAATAATATTTGTGTCAAAAATGGGAGACAATAAACAAGAAGAATCTACATCCAATGTCAATAATACGTCATTGTTGGCATCTTCGCTTATGACAAGAATTGTGTCAAATGCAAAATTTGCGGTAGAAATTGTTGACGGGTCAGGACATTTTGGGATGTGGCAATGCTAGGTTCTAGATGTCCCTTTTCAACAAGGGCTAGATCTTGCCATTGAAGAAAGGAAACCAGATGTTATTGGAGAAGAAGATTGGAATATTCTCAACTATGTTGCTTGCGGTACCATTCGATTCTACCTTGCTAGAGAGCAGAAATATCTATACACAAAGGAAACTTCTGCAAGTAAATTATGGAAAGCACTGGAGGATAAATTTTTGATGAAAAATAGTCAAAATAAGTTGTACATGAAGAAGAGACTGTTTCGCTTCACCTATGTTCCTAGTACCACAATAAATGAACATATCACCAGTTTCAATAAGTTAGTCACAGATTTGCAAAATATGGATGCAACTTTTGATGATGGTGACTTAGCCTTGATGTTGTTGGGGTCACTTCCTGATGAGTACGAGCACCTTGAAACTTCTCTACTCCATGAAAATGACGAAGATTCTCTCGGAGAAGTTTGTTCGGCTTTGTACAGTTATGAACAAAGAAAGGGAGAAAAACAGAAAGGCGGAGAAGGAGAAGCACTAGGTGTGAGGGGTCATCCTCAAAATCAAACGAGGACAAAGAAGGGAAGATCCAAGTCAAGATATAAACCCAACAAAGATGAATGTGCCTTTTGTCGAGAAAAGGGGCACAAGAAGAAAGACTATCCGAAGTTGAAGAATAAGGCCAAACATAACAATGGAAAGGCCATTATGGATTCAAATGCAGCTGATTGTGATGATTCAGACTTCTCATTAGTTACAATAGAGTTATCAACATCATCAGACATATGGTTGATGGACTCGGCTTGTAGCTATCATATGTGTCCCAACGGGGACTGGTTCTTAGAATTTCAAGAAGGAGAATATGGAGTCATCCACACAGCGAACAACAAGCCTCTTACCTCATATGACATTGGTTCAATACGATTAAGGAACCATGATAGAATGATCAGAACATTAACAGATGTTCGATATGTACCGGATTTGAAGAAGAATCTCATATCTGTGGGAGCCCTAGAATCAAAAGGGTTCAAAATCATTGCAAAAAATAGAGTGATGAAAGTATGCTCTGGTGCACTAGTGGTAGTGGAGGCTAATCAGAAGAACAATAACATGCACCACTATCGTGGTACTATAGTTATTGGGACAACGACAGTAACATCCAGTGACGAAAAAGAGGTAGAATCAACTAAGCTATGGCACATGCGCTTGGGACATGCTGAAGGAAAATCCTTGAAAACTCTATCAGATCAAGGGTTGTTAAAGGGAGTAAAGGCTTGCAATTTGGAGTTTTGCGAGCATTGTGTCAAAGGGAAATAGACAAGGGTTAAATTTGGTATAGCGATCCATAATACTAAAGGCATTTTGAATTATGTACACTCTGATGTTTGGGTCTTTCCAAAACACCTTCATTGGGTGTGAAGTACTATTTTGTAACCTTTGTTGATGATTTTTCCTGAAGAGTGTAGGTGTATATAATAAAGAGCAAAGATGAAGTGTTTAAAATTTTTCTCAAATGGAAGACGATAGTGGAGATTCAAACAGGCAGGAGGATCAGGTGTATTCGCACAGACAATGGAGGTGAATACAAAAATGTTCATTTCAATAAGGTTTGTGAAAATTATGGCGTCGTCCGACACTTCACTGTCAGACATACACAACAACAGAATGAAGTGGCAGAACTTGTGAACCTGACCTTATTGGAGAAGGTACAATGTATGTTGTCCAATGCTGGCTTGGGCAAAGAATTTTGGGTTGAGGCAATTACATATGCATGCTACCTCATTAATCATCTACTATTTGATGCTATTGATGGCAACACACCGTTTGAAAAATGGTATGGAAAGCCTGCTGTAGATTATGACTCTTTGCACGTGTTTGGCTCAACTGCATATTACCATGTGACATAGTCAAAATTGGATCCAAAGGCAAAGAAGGCTATTTTTATGGGGATTGCTTCTGGAGTCAAAGGATATCGCTTATGGTGTCCTATGACAAAGAAAGTAATATTCAGCAGGGATGTTACCTTCGATGAATATGCTATGGTAAATAAGGTAACAAATAAAGATACCAAACAAGATGATGGTGCTTCTAAGCAGGTGGAGTTTGAGGGAAAATTTATTTTTCTTACACAAGAAACAGAGGAGGAAACAAATAAAAATTATCCAATAGAAGGAGAGCCAGTAGAGGAGATTCCAACTCAGGAACCTCAACAACAACTTGAATCAATAGCAACCAGCAAGCCAAAAAGAACAATAGCGAAATATGTTCATCTCATAGAAACCGTTGCTTGTGCAACCTCAATTGTAGCTGATGATGTTCCTACTACTTATAGAGACGTAGTCCACAGTTCAGAAGAAGATAAGTGGAGGATTGCCATGAATGATGAAATACAATCCCTTCATCAGAATCATACATGGAGATTGGCCAATCTCCCGAAGGGAAAGAAAGCAATTGGGTGCAAATAGGTATTTGCAAAGAAAGAAGGATTTCCTAACCAAGAATATATTCGCTACAAAGCAAGATTGATGGCCAAAGGATATGCTCAAAAGGAGNAAAAACTGCGTTTTTACATGGAAACTTGGAGGAGGAAATCTACATGACTCAGCCAGAAGGATTCAAAGTTGCTGGAAAGGAAAATATGGCGTGCAAACTTGAAAAATCGTTGTACGGATTGAAACAATCTTCTAGACAATTGTACAAACGATTTTCCAATTTAATGTTGCGGTAAGGGTACAAGAGAAGCAAGTACAATCATTGTGTGTCTTTGTGCAAGCTTAAAGATGGTTCCTTTATATTTCTTCTCCTATATGTTGATGATATGTTGATAGCTTCCAAGAATTTGGAAGAAATTGATAAGTTGAAGATTCAACTGAAGAAGGAGTTCGAGATGAAGGATTTGGGTGAGGCAAAAAAAATTCTTGGCACGGACATAATAAGAGATAGACGTTCAAAGAAACTCTATTTATCTCAGAAAGAATATTTGAAGAGAGTACTGCAGCGCTTTGGCATAGATGAGAAGACTAAGCTAGTTAGTACTCCACTTGCTTCCCATTTTAAGCTAAGTACTATTATGTCGCCAAAGGATGAAGCTGAACGAGAGTATATGTCAAGGGTACCATACGCAAATGTTGTTGGTAGCTTGATGTATGCAATGGTCTGTACGAGACCTGACATTTCACAAGTTGTTAGAGTTATTAGCAAATATATGCATAATCCAGGAAAGGAGCATTGGCAAGCTGTGAAGTGGATTCTACGGTATATTCATAACACTGTAGATGTTGGGTTAGTTTTTGAGCAGGAAGACAATCAGTCTGTTGTTGGATATTGTGACTCAGATTTTGCAGGTGATCTGGACAAACGAAGATCAACTACTAGTTATGTATTTACTTTTGCAAAGGCACCAGTTAGTTGGAAGTCTACTCTGCAGTCAACAGTTGCTTTGTCTACAACAGAGGCGGAGTACATGGCTATTACAGAGGTTGTGAAAGAGGCAATTTCGCTTCAGGGGTTGCTAAAAGAGCTTGGTATTGAACAAAAAAATATCACAATTTTTTGTGATAGTCAAAGTTCTATTCAATTAGCGAAGAACCAAGTTTATCATGCAAAGACGAAGCACATTGATGTTCGATATCATTTCGTATGAGAAATCATAGATGAAGGTGGAGTCACGGTGAAGAAAATTCATACTACAGAGAATCCTGCTGATATGCTGACAAAACTGGTGACTGCGGTCAAGTTTCAACATTGTTAGGATTTGATCAACATTGTTGAATACTGAAGATTGAAGATGAAGACACAATCAAAATTTGTTATAGAGAGAAAATTAAAGATGTGAAATTTTGCCAAAGTGGAGATTTGTTGAATTTGTCAAATCCCACATCGGTGGTTTAGCTTTTTGGTAGGGAATATTTTCCTATAAAATGAGGCCTAATGTTTAGATTTAAACACACATCTCATTTGCCTTCTCATCTTCTTAACACATTTGTATCTTTTCTCTTTAGTATGATTTCATTTGTATTTTTGGAGTTGAATAAAATATTGGTTGTGTCCGAGGAAGCATGCAAAATTAGCCGAACCTCGTAAATTCTGGTGTTCCTTTTATTGTTGTCTTATTGTCTTATTTATTATTTAGTGGCTGCCATAATTTTGGTATAGTAATTGTGACTCATTCACACTATATACATTTGGCTTCCATAATAAACAGCTCTGGAGCTTTTGCAGTGAAGCACGTAAGTGTAGTATGTACTATTTGTTAGTGGAATTTTAGAATTTATGCTTCTTCCGTACTAAAGGCAAGTGTACTTAGCCGATTTTAGGAACCTACAATTGGGATCGAAATAACATGGTGCATGCGGAAGCAAACAATATAAAGCTTGGTGGATGATAATTTAGACGACAAAAAAAAATACTATACTAAGCATAATTGTTTATAATGGTTTGATCAATTGATCTACATATGATAAAACTAATATAAAAGAAGAAAAACTATCGAGAGAAAAATCTCCCCCTAAACAAAATTCTTTAGTGATTACACTGTGGATATTTTTTGTACACTTGTAAGAAGCCGAGATCCTTAATTAATAGATGTGCAAAACTTGTCTTCCAAGAGTAGGATAAGAAATATTGAGGAGTTTTAATTTTTTTAGGAGTCTTTTTCCATCCCTTCAAGAAAGAGAGTCCTAATAGATTAGAAATTCAGGACAAACCCTAATAATCTCCCCTTGCCCTGAATTTTCTTGACAAAGTTGATTCACCTTCTTCACATAATCTTCATCACTGCTGCTTGCCATGATTAAAAATCGGTATAGGTTGAAAATCTTGGTATTGGTTAAAAGAAGCCCAAGTATGGGTTAAAAGGAGCCACGCATTAAGAATAAACATGGGGTAAAACAAGCTCATGCATTAAAAAGAAGCGTGAGTTAAAACTGGCATTGGAACTCATGCGTTACAAGTAGGCATGACTTAAAACTGACATTGGGTAAAAGTGGCCAAAATATGGGTTAAAAAGAGTTTTTTTTCCAATATAAAGATGCATCACTAGACGTTTTGAATACAATTGTGATTGTAAATTTATCTTCACATGTAGCATTATATTCAAACCTTTTTTTTTTTGAATAAATCTTCATTATCGTCTTGATCTAAATACGCATTGAATCTGTCTTCAACCTCGTTCAACCGTTGATTATGAACAATTGGCTCTGATACCACTTGTTGGGATCGAAATAATATGGTGCATGTGGAAGCTAACAATACAAAGCTTGGTGGATGATAATTCAGACGACAAAAGAAAAATATACGATACTAAGCATAATAGTTTATAAAGGTTTGATCAATTGATCTACATATGATAAAACTAATATAGAAGAAGAAAAACTATCGAGAGAAAAATCTCCCCCTAAACAAAACTCTTTAGTGACTACATTGTGGATAGTTTTTGTACACTTGTGAGAAGTAGAGATCCTTAATTTATAAATGTGCAAAACTTGTATTCCAAGAATATGATAAGAAATATTAAGGAGTTTTAATCCTTTTAGGAGTCTTTTTCCATCCCTTCAAGAAAAACAGTCCTAATAGATTAAAAAATCAGCCAAATCGTAACACCTACATAAAACTTAACTTCAAACGAAATATATAAATATCTATTTGTTAGAACGTTAATTAAAGAATAGCCTAGAGATATAAATTTTTTAAAGTTTAGCTGCCTCGTAATTAACTTCAGACTCGACGGTCTAAATTTGAAATTGCGCCCAGCCAAAGCCTAACTTCAGAGATCAAGTCTAAAGTTTGAATGTAGTTTTCTGTCTGCATTTAGGGATTTTTTTGTTTTTGTTTTTTTGCATAAATTGTTTTTCAACCAACTACCAACAGAATAGAAGTTCCGTTCTTGCAAAACTATTGTTTGGTTAAAAAAACAGTTTTTTGCAAAAAATTGAAAAAATTGGCATCACTTTTTTGGCTGAAACTCTTCTTCAGATTTTGAAGCAAACGTCACCTAAATAGTTCTAATTTAAGAAAAATATCATTTTTTGGATGGACTAAAAAGAAATAAGTGCTAATCAAAATTGTGGAATGAAAGAGTAGTATGTATGATGGGAAACGAGTGGTTTAGCTGGTATGGGGAAGGAACTGGATATATATTTGTGTCAATGGCGGTAAGCTTGAA
This sequence comes from Nicotiana glauca, assembly GCA_026770625.1. Classification (NCBI taxonomy): domain Eukaryota; kingdom Viridiplantae; phylum Streptophyta; class Magnoliopsida; order Solanales; family Solanaceae; genus Nicotiana; species Nicotiana glauca. The sequence continues at coordinate 35,835 of MU673904.1, read as the reverse complement.
GTGTAATATGGTCTTTTTGGTATTCATTCATAATCCATACTGTTTCTGAATTATTTTTATGAATTTAATTTCAAACTCCAATTTCGCTGGCTGCATAAAACTTATGTGGATGTGTTTTTTTTGAAAAAAATGCCTCTTTGTCAGTTTTAGGATTTACTATCTCCTATCCACTAATCGATCTCCTAATTTATCTTTGGTTCTTGCAGCCTTTTCAAGGTCAGCCAACATCAAGCACAGCGGTAACTGTACCACACCCACCTGCAATTCGTCCTAGGGCTCGGGCATGAAGAGGACAGGCCACAGATCCACATAGTATTGCTGAGCGGGTAATATGATCGGTATAACTAGATAAGTATGTTAGGACAATTGTAAATTCTGTTGTAAAATGCAAGGGCTGTGGAAAAGGCTCTAGAAACTAATGCCTGAGTAATGTATTGTCTCTTTCACAGTTAAGAAGAGAAAGAGTATCAGAAAGAATAAAGGCTTTGCAGGAACTTGTCCCCAGCTGCAATAAGGTCTGTTCTATTCTCTTGTTGCCACAAATTCTGTTGATGAGCATTCTTTCTTTTGTTGCAACAGATAACAATTCATGCTCATTAATCTTAAAGTTGTATATTCAAAATAATGGAAATATGAACTTTTGTGCTGATCCATCGCTTCATGCTCGTTAATCTTAAAGTGTAGTGCTGATCCATCGCTTTACCATACTTAAAATTGAAAAAAAAAAAAGATAATAATCTTCTGTTGTATTAACTTCTCCCGTGGACGTGGCTTAGATGCGGGAAACGCGACTTAGATGGTTCGGACAGGTGTGGAGGAGAAGCCTAGATGCACCGATACGAGAAGAGGCAGAGGGCGGCCTAGGAAGTATTGGAGCGAGGTGATCAGGCAGGACATGACGCGACTTCAGATTTCCGAGGACATGGCTCTTGATAGGAACATGTGGAGGTCGAGCATTAGGGTGGTAGGCCTCGAGAGTTCTTCCCTCTTTGTACCAGGTAGTCTGTTAGAGTTTCGTTAGGTTTGTTAGCGGTCTTTGTTGTATTCACATTGGTGTTTTGCATAAGTGTTATTGTCCTTTCACTTATATGTTGTGGTTATTTTCTTTCTGGTATCTTTTATTGTTACATGTCTTTTCTCTTATTTCTTTTCTGATATTATTGCCTTTCCTATTGGCCGAAAGTCTCCTAGAAACAACCTCTCTGTCCTTTTCGGGGTAAGGGTAAGGTCTGCGTACACTCTACTCTCCCCAGACCCCACTAGTGAGATTTTACTGGATATGTTGTTGTTGTATTAACTTCTCATAGCGATTGAGTGTTATTTAATGGATTCAAGTTACTAAATATGAAAAATAGTTGTGATTTTCAGACAAGTAATTCCTAAACCTCACTGTAATTGGTATCTTTTTAAAATTGGTTTGCTCAGCTTTTTTCAATTCAAAATATGTTGCAATTTGTGGTATTGATATTCTTTTTTTCTGTCTTGCCAGACCGACAGGGCAGCAATGCTTGATGAGATTCTGGACTATGTGAAGTTCTTAAGGCTTCAAGTTAAGGTAATTTGATAGTTGAAAAAAAAAGTTAAAATTAATTTTCAAGTCAACTACTAGCTTAACTGATGACTCTAGCCAATATATTCCATGATAAACAGTTCCAAATCTTGCAATTTGGAGTTATATGCAATGACACTGGTTCTTCTTACTCTTCGTTTCCCATATGCTACCATCCTGGTTTTGGATAATGGGAACATAATAACCGGCGTATTGGCATGGAAACATAATAAGCCACCCCCCACCCCCACAAAACAATAAAATTAAAAAACAGTTTAAGCCATTCTATTTAGTTTACAATCTATATGAGAATCTCAGTGGTGGTGTTTCATAATTCTTTCTTTGAGTATAGCTTTGTGATCACGCCCAACTATGCCTTATAAAAAGGACAATGCGGTCGTTGCAAATATAATCCGGTTTACAAGTCCGGAGTCGAATCCCACAGAGAACTAAGGTTTAGCTACAGCTGTTCACTATCAC
>MU673904.1:14268-30263 GCA_026770625.1 Nicotiana glauca | reverse complement strand
CGATTAAAGCACAAACTCAACTAAAGTGCATTAAATTAGAGTGTAATAATCGACTAAAACACGTAATTATAGCCTATCATCACTTTGCCGACCCCAACTAGCTTGGGATTGAGTTTAGTCAGTCGATTTGCAAAATCTATATGTAAATGATTTTGCAAAAAGGTTATTGACTTAATATCACCTTAACCCCTTACTGTGTGGAGGATTAAGCACCATAGTTCCATTAATTTATTTGGTTGCCTTGCAAGTTGAATACGCCTTGCGGATTGCTAATGAGCAATTGTACTCTTCATAATCTCAATCTTTGCTTGATAATTCAAATTGCAGATTATCCTTGCATCAACCTTTGTAAAAGTGTTTGAAAATAATCGGAAAGGAAGAGTGGATCTTGTTTAAAGCTGGTTCAACTTGTTTCTTGCCAGTAATTGAAATTTTTCTTCCACTTTTTCCTCTCATTAAACAAATAACCTCGCTGAGAATGGACGGTGGCAATCTTAAAGTTTTCTCTGGTGGCAACACTATGTAATGAATTTACTGACTGAAACCTTTGATTGAATGACAGCGGTTATCATTGTAGTCCTGCTTAAAGCTCTTAATCTTGTACCATTATACTTTGTTCTGGTCCTCATTGCAGTCTTTTAATGGAGTTCTGGCCGTCGTAAAGATTGGACAAATTGAATACATGTATAACCCCCTTATTGGTTCTCTTTTAAATGCCCCAGCTTTCCTAGCCCTGTTAGTCCCATAAATGATTTGCCTTAAATCTGCCTAAAGGTACTGAGCATGAGTAGGCTCGGAGGAGCTAGCGCGGTGGCACAACTTGTTGCTGACATTCCATTGCAGTCTGTTGAAGTAATCAATGCAATCACTTCTTTTTTCCTAATAACTAAACATCATTGGAAATGCCTTTATATCGTGTCTGATAACTCAAAACGTAAGATTGCTTCATTTGGTACAAGACTTCATTGTTTCGTCAATATTTTAGGGGGGATGGTGGTGAAAGTCGATCCAACCAGCATGTCTGGGAAAAGTGGTCCAATGCCGAAGCAGAATAAGAGGTAGCAAAGCTGATGGAGGAAGATGTTAGAGCAGCCATGCAATACCTTCAATCCAAATCACTATGCATCATGCCCATTTCACTTGCCGCACTTATCTATACTACTCAGCAAACGGATGACCAATCAATGGTCAAGCCGGAACCAGCAGCCTCACTGTCTCCTAACTTATTGCACGTGCCATCGCCAGCTCCTAATGGCTTTGCCGCCCACCCTCCTTTATATCTGTACGTATCATCTCTTGTATTACCCTCTAAAATCCATGGCAAATGCAACCAAAGTCAGATGCCACAATTTTTGCTTTTACCTCAACCATTGGCCCCTTTGTCAACTTTCTGGAGTTTTGTCACCCAAGGTATGATGTCATACCTTGAACAAAGCCAGCACTTAAGAAAGCACCCAATCCATTTGTAATATTTAGGGGAGAAGTAGGTTTTTTCAAATTATCTGTCATTAGCATTGTGAATAGTGGGGTATTGTAAAATTGATCAACTGATGCTTTTAAAGCGTAGTGTAAAGGATAGCCTGGTGCACTAAGCTCCCTCTATGCGCCGGTTTTTGGGAATGGCCGGACCACAGGAGTCTATTGTACGCACTCTTATCCTGCATTTCTGCAAGAGGCCCCTTGTAAAGTGTAGTGTATTTGGCCTTATTAAATGTCAAACGTGTAAAGTCAAATAACATAGGGATCAAAAACTGGAAACAAGACTCATGAATCAAATCAACTATTGTCCCCTCTCAACATAACTAAAAGTGAAATAGTAAAAAAAGGCAGCCCAGCGCACAAAGCATCCTACATTCAGGCAAGGTTAGAGGAAGGGTTGCACCCCAATAAATGTGATATAAATAACCTACCCTGATGCAAGTATTAATAGATGCTTCTATGACTCGAACATGTGACCTATAGATCATACGGAAACATACAAAATGCTTCCATATTTGCTCCAAATACTCTGGCTGAAGGTGCATCTGCATTGTTATATATCATCAAATGTCGATAGATTCGACAAACAACAAAGCAATCAGGTCTTTAACTTTGGATTTGGGATTTGTATATCCATCATCATCTTTGAAAAATGTATCGACTAATCTGGTATAATTTAAAGTTCGTTCGAGGACAAACACTGGTACTGCAATAGGGCGCAGGAGTTCCTTATTTATGTCTTTCCATGCATTTGTGATTTTTTTCCACATCTTAACATATGCTTCTTGCTTTGAAACTCCATATTCTTTCATGTAGCACTCAACAAATGAAGCAACATGTCCTCTTTGTTGTTCAACCTACAACATAATATATTTCAATATCTTCATTAATATTATACAATATTTTGCCATTTTAATCAGTCGTTTCTAAAGTTCCATAATTCATTTTAAGTAAATGTGTGATCATTGAAGTTGTAATTTATAAAGCATGTCTATTTATTATTATATCATGCAATAGTGCCACCTAGACTCGAATAAGACTGAGAAATATTTTTTTTAGTCGAGGGTCTATCGGAAATAACCTTTCTACCTTCACAAGGTAGGGTAATATCTGCATAGAAATCTCTCTGCCCAGACCCGTACATTGGATGTGATGTTTTTGTAATTATAGTTGTTTTTGTATTGTATTTAGGGGCAAAACTCGCGAATTGGGATGACTAATTGTTATATAAAATGGAAATTATATTGTTATACTTACTTCATGATCAGCAATATCGTCCATTAATCTGCAGATTATTGATGAGGATCGAAGAATCAAAGGTTCATTTGCCAACCATTCAAAAGTCTCTTTTGTTATAAATTCATCCATAACAATCAAAGAAAGTGTTCCATACATCATACCGGTACAACTTATAACTCCATTTTTCATATACTCCTCACATTTTGGAATGTAGTTAGCATTCAACCATTCAGCTTCCTTAAAATACGCTGCCACCAACTTTTTCATCTAAAAAAATAATAGAAAAGTTACTAATAGTTCAAAATTGCGATTCTTCCCTACAACTTGGTTTACTTAATTAACTTATTAAGTAGTAATTAATGTAACTTATTCAAGGATTACCTCTTTTTTCGCATAGTAGATGCGATCTGCTTTACCTTCTTTGGCCACTACTTCTTCCATTTCATTGAAAACGTCGAGAAGGCCTTGATAAATAGGTCTCAGATATGTTGGTAATGAATCTATGGCACCTACATCCCATCTGCAAAGTCTAAGTTATCATAATATATTTCTCTATAACAGCATTTCACTACAGCAGTTTAAAAATATCAGAATAAATGATATTGTTATAGAAAAATTTTACCGTATATAATTTTACCTCTGGATCGCATCCGTCAAAAGCACAAGCTCATCAAAAGTTGCATAAGCATCATAAGCGTCATCAACAATGGAGTTCATTTTGACTACTTTTGTTATCATACTTCTTGAACGACTATATTGAGGTTCAAAATATATTCCCACCATCCAGAAGTAAGCTTCTACTAATCTGTTCTTTGCATATGGAAATTTGTTCGCAAAACCCAAATCTTTCCACCAGCTATAGATATCACAACAGCATTAACATACTTAAACTTTTGGTGTTATTAATTAGCGCGAGTTATAGTCAAACCTCTCTATAATAGTCTCGTTTATTTTTAAAGTTTTTGGTTGTTATAATAAAATATTGTTATAAAGAACACATATTGTAACATAACATAACATAAAAGATTAGTTCTAAAGAAAACTTGGCCGTTATAGTAAATTGTTGTTATAAAGGATGGCTTTTATAGAGAGGTCTGATTGTACCATAATTATGAAGATGATAAGAATAGTAGGTAAAAATAGCAAGGGGTAGCCAGGTTTCGGACTGGTCATTCAAAAATAGCCAGCGTTTGCAAAGTCATTGAAAAATAGCCACTATTTTGCTGCAACACGAAAAGTTCCAGCATAATATACTGGAGATCGGTGCACCTGCATATGAGCTTCCAGCATATTATGCTAGAACTCCAACACGTAGAAAGTTCCAGTATAATATACTGAGATTTGAGCACCGATGCTCCAATCTCCAGTATATTATATTGAACCGGTATATTATACTAGAGTTCCAGTATACTTATGCTAGGACTCCAGTATAATATACTGGAGTTCCAACATAAATATATTGGAACTCTAGTATAATATACTGTTGTATTTTTTCGGATTTGAACAGTGGCTAAATTTCAATTACTTTTGAAATTGTGACTATTTTTGAATGATCACTTATAAATCTGGCTATTTTTGAATTTCTTCCGAATAGTAGATGTACCTTGTTAGCTCGTTAAGCTCTTTCCGATGAAGCTTTTGTAACATGTTAAAGTCCAACTTTGCAAATTTCAAAAGCAAATCATTATGTGCCTCGATATTTTCATATATGTATATGTATTTCCTTGCTCCCACCCTTGGTATAGTTTTGCGAATAGGCTGGCTTAAGGCTTCGGTAACTTGTACCTTAATCGAGTTGCTCAACTTCGAGATCATGGGCTCGAGATGAGTGGTGGTAAAGATAAGAGCTTCTTCTAGAATTTTCTCGTCTTGAACTCTCATATGTGCTGCTTCATACAAACTCAGTAATCCTTGAACATCATTGGTATGATTTTCCTTGAATTTTCCGTCATGGTTAGTGAATTGCTTGAACGCATCTGGTTGAACACCATGTTTATATTTTGAAAGAAATGAATATTGTTAGCATCAAGAAATTAAACCCTAAGTTGTTATTACAAAAAAAGAAAAAGAATTTTTTTTAGTGAAATCCTACAAGTGGAGTCTGCGGTATATAGTGTGTACGCACACCTTAAGCTTTTACCTTGTAAAGGTAGAAAGCCTATTATCAATAGGCCCTTGACTCAAAGAAAAGTATAATCACAATAATGTTAATTAAAAGAAATATAGTCATGGAGAAGCCATGAAAAAAGAAGTAAACCCCAGGTTATTATTGAAAAAATTACTAGTAGTACATATCTACCAAAAGAACTTAAATAATATTCCTATAATAACTATTTGATTTCACAGCTAGTTAAGAAATTTACAATTTCCACATTATAAATTTTTACGATTTTTAAGTATCAGGACAAAATCAAAAAATTTAGATGAGAGAAGGATAGGATAGACGATATTCTCTATACCTCAATCCTACGCCATAAGCAGTATAATAACTCACAACCTCTCGGTTGGAAGTGGATGTTGCTTATCATCATAGTAATCCCTCTTGTCTATATAACAATAACAATAATGAAAAAAATTCCAGTGCAATTCCACACGTGGGGTCTGGGAAGATAGTGTATACGTAGACTTTACCTATGAAGGAATAGAGGTTGTTTCCGATAAATCCTCGGCTCAAGAACAGTGAAAATAATACAATAAACAAACATTAATCATGGCCTTGGAGTAACGGTAAAGTTCGAGATATAAAATCAGCTACCAATGCTTGCATTAGGTAGGTTGTTTACATTACACCCTTTGGGTCAGGGGCAGATTTAGGGAGGCGCAAGAGTGTTCACTCGAACACCCTTCGCCGAAAAATTACACCGTATATATTAGGTATATCTAATTTTTATCTCTATATATTAAGTTTTGAACAACTTTAACACAATCCAAAAGTATAGTATAATTTAGTTGTCAAGGGGGTTCAAAACCTACATGAGATCATGTGTTCAATTCCCACTAGCTACAAAGGATCTTTTTTGAACCCCCTTTGGAGAGATCCTGCCTCCGCCACTGCTTTGGATGCAGCCTTTCCTGATCCAGTGTATACAAAAAAATAAAGCTGCGAGGGAAAGGGCAGAAATTACAAGGTACCTGAAGACATGTAATTTCCTTGTTGCCTCGCAAGTCGAAAACGAAGAGCAACAACATAAAGGTTGTGTTCATCGTCATCTTCACTATTTTGAGACAAATAAAAGATGTTTTGAATGGAGTTTTCAATCTCATCATTGAAATGATATGTTAATCCCAATCTTTGAATTGTGTCAATCAAGACAAGTTTTTGTGTACTATTATCTGGAGTTTCTACCAACATTTTCCGAACTATTTCTTTTAACTCTTCAGGTTCATTTTTCTCTTGGGTGGTAATTTCCTGCAGGCAGAAATTGAGCATCAGGGGTGTATCCACAGTTATAATGTCGGGTTCATCTGAACTAAATACTTAAATGTTGAACTCATAAAATTTAAATTCGAAATCCACATATGATAATCATTAAAAAGGGCAGCCTAGTGTACTAAGCTTCCGCTATGCGCGGAGTCCGGGAAAGGGCCGGACCACAAGAGTCTATTATAGGCAGCATTACCTTATATTTCTGCAAGAGGTTGTTTTCACGGCTCGAACCCGTGACCTCCTGGTCACAAGGCTCCTGTTGATCATTATTTATGAGTTTTGAATACATTATTAGATATATAGTGAAAACCTACATAAGATTTTACACAATAGTAATATTCCATTCGTTTCAATTTATTTAAACCTTGTTGGAGTATGAGAGTCAAGTTCAATATTTTTTAATGTGATGAACATATATTCTTTAAATGTTTTGAAATAAATTTTACACATTTAGAAACTACACAAAAGGTGTTGTAAGTCCCAACAATTAAACATTCAAAATATTTAAAATACATTTGCAAAAAATATGGCCAAAGAAAATTTTATTTGACCCCCAAGATAGTAAAAGGTTCATTCTTTTTTGAGACGGAGGAAGTATTAAATTTCAAACTCATAATTTCAAAAGTACGATAAGGACCAATCTTAAAGGTTGAATCTTTCATATTTAAATGCTTGATCCGTCTCTAATAAAATTATAACATCTTCTTTATTCCTTTAGTAAACAAATTCAAATACATTCGTAGTATTTCATACCTCTCTATAATAATATCACCATATAACAACCATTCATTATAAAAGTCAAGTTTTTCTCGAAACCGATTATTATGTTATGTTATAATATATGTCCTTTGTAACAGTACTTTACTATAGCAGCCAAATAAATTCGGAACAAATGAGGTTGTCATAGAGAGATTTGACGGTAGAATATAAGCATGCAATTACATATGTATGTGACTTACTGTTATTTCAGAATTGTAGGAGAGAAAATGGTCACCCCAAATTGTTGAGTGAAAATCTGCCAAATGACGAGAGCTTGAAGAAGGATTCATTGCTCGATTCATTCTTCTTTCTCTCTCTTTTCTCCTCCCTCCAAAAGAGGCATATGATGAGTGTATAACTCTGAGTTCAGAAGTACTGCATCTCCAAATATTCGACTGAAATTTTGCAAAGTGAGAAAAGATTGGAGAAATTAATTGACTCATATCTCTCTCACTCTCCCTCGCCAAACGTGTTTTCTAGTTCCTTTACTTTTGAGTTTTGTAAATGGTGGATAAATATAATTAGGTCTAATATTAAATATTATGTGTGTGGATAAGTGAGGGTGAATAACAATTAGTCTGTGATGGTTATGCACTCTTTATAAATAGAGGCCAACCCGTCTTTCCCTAGCTATTAGAAAATCTCTGCTTCTAGAATACGTGGTAACGGTAGACGTTCCATCAGTCAAGTTCTCCGGGTTGTACTGTGTCAATGGAGTTGAACGGTATGTTTTCTTAATTAGACTGTAACTAAAGATTGATTGTGGATGGTGTTTTAGTCTTTACTATGGCTGCTAATTAATAATCTTACCTATAAAATAACCCGCGTTCAAGCAGGAACCGAGAAAGGCTGCACAAAGTATTCCGAATTTGTAGCTAATTGTCATGGCCTACCACATCATCATGCCATGTAGGTGCCACTTGGCATAAATTTTTGCCATATAGAAAGCTTACATGTGAAATAGACTAACACATGTGGGAAGGTTCTAGAGAAATATGGAGATTTCTCATGAAAGACCTAGGAGACTAGTATATAAAGGGGGCTATTCATTTGTAACTCATCAAGCAAAATGATTCAAGTTCTCTCTAATACAAAGCTTCTTTTAGCAATTCTCTTGTGTTCTTTTTGCCATTATCTTAGCGATCTTAAGTATAGTAAGGCTGACTTGTCATAGCAAGAACATGAGCAAATTTTGCAAGATCGTGAGCGAGTTGCCAAGTGTCACACGTGTACTTAGTTAACAACAAATGACGTAATAATGTGATATCAGAGCAAAGGTTGCAACTGAAGGAATGATGAACGACGGAGAAATTAATATTGCCAACACTCAAGCCAATATCATCTAGGATACTGCTGGTACGAACGACCATAACAAAAAGAGTAATGCCCCCAACAAGATTCAGGAGGTACCTCCCGAGGTTGGGCCAAACGAAGAACTTACACTCCAAGAACTATCTGCCACTGAGGCGAGCGAGGATGAAGTGGAGGTCCTACTGGAGGATGTCTCGCTCAGTAAAGAATATGTGATGAAGGTGAACGCGGGGATGGACGCCATCGAGATCTTTGGCCAATGCTTGGTTAAGGTAGAAGGCACCCTAAGTGCTCTCGAGGGACACATTCTTGAGGAGATTGATAGTATTCTAAAGGACTTGGAAAGACGTAACAAACTGAGATGGAGCTAAGGCAAATCATCACGGCCTTGGAATGCAGACTCACGGAGTCTTAAGTAATATCGATGAAATGAAGACAAAGATAGAGCCATCGAGGAGCATGTTGATACTTGCGTGACCAAGGTAGATAATAATGTTGTTATGACGAGGGAGGCCAAGATCGAGGCTCCCAAGCCACCGAAATTCAAAGGTGTACGTGATGCACAATAAGTGGAAAACTTTCTTTGGCACATGGAAAACTACTTCAAGCACAGCAAAGTGGGAGACGATTACGCTAAGATCAACACCGTTGTATTGTACCTCTCAGAGATTGCCGCATTATAGTGGCGTCGAAAGTATGCTGACCTAGAGAAAGGAATATAAAAAAATTGAGATGTAGGAGAAGTTCAAGGAGAAGTTGAAATAGTGATTCTACCAGATGAATGTAGTGTACGAGGCTAGGCGGAAACTAAGGGAGCTCCGGCAGACTGCCACAATTCGGGAGTATGTTCGCAAGTTCACTACCTTAATGTTGCAAATCTCGTCGTTGTTCGAGGAAGATTCCCTATTCTATTTTGTTGATTGGCTGCAAAATAGGGCAAAGCAAGAGTTAAGAAGACATCAAGTAGCCAACATGGAAGAGGCCATAACGGCCCCCGAGTTGCTCGTTGACTTCAAGATGGAGCTTTCCAAGTCCAAAGAAGGAAAAGACGAGAAGGGTGGGGGAGATCTTGAAAAGGACAAGGAGAAAGGCATAGCCATGGTATATGAGGGCAATGAAGGCCATCCCATAACAGACAAAGGTCCAAGAGAAATGGCAAGGGGCTAGAAAACGGGGAAGTGAATGTCCAGAGTTGGGGAAGCTTGCAGCAATGATCGAGAACTTTGCTCAGGCAAACAAGGGTGACATAGGAGGGACCGTCTGCATTGGGGGAATGCACTTGGAATCTAAGTCGAAAGTAGGGGATATCTTAGCGACATGCAAATGAAGTATTGCGGCAACAAAAAATTGGCCAGACATAGTTGAAGAGGATGGCGAGTTACACGTGATGGCATGCTCGGACTTAGATGATGCAACAAGTAGAGGGGTCAAGTTTGCTAGCAAGTCTGGGACCAGAAGGGCAGCCAAATAGGGAGTGGAAGCATGGACCCGATGTTTGAGAAGCTGCTAGACTTGGTCGAGTCATCGAGAGATTCAAGCCAAGAGCAAGGAAAGGCATCTGAGCGGAGGATCGATGCCGTCGTTGCTAGCCGTCCAAAGTAGAAACGGGACAAGAAGAAATGTGACCAATACCTTGTGACATGGGAAGGCGAACCACTCCATACGACATCATGCCTAATGGACAAAGATCTCCGACAATTCCAAGACGAGATGCACGCGTACGTGTCGATGCTTTATGCCGAGGGCGGCAAAAAATTGGGTGGGTGAAAGTGTCGTGGCCGGCCATATCATCATGCCATGTAGGTGCCACTTGGCATCTATTTTTCCCATATGGAAAGCTTACTTATAAAATAGACTACGACACGTGGGATGGTTCTACATAAATATGGAGATTTCTCATGGAAGACCTTAAAACCCTATGTAATTTCTAGAAAAGTTTTTAGAAGATTCTAGCTATGTAGAAAATTCTAGAGAAGGGACTTACTTGTAAATAATAAGGGCCTTGTATAATAATAATTATTTACTCACTAGCGCCTAGGAGACTAGTATATAAAGGGGGCTATTCATTTGTAACTCATCAAGTTTTCTCTAATGCAAAGCTTCTTTTAGTAATTCTCTAGTGTTCTTTCTAACATTCCCTTAGCGATTTTGAGTGTAGTAAGGTTGACTTGGCATAGCAATAATATGAGTAAGTTGTGCAAAATCGTATGTGAATTGCCAAATGCCACATATATACTTAATTAACGATTAAGGACGTGACATAATACTCATAAAATGCAGTTTAGATCATTGAACTGAGTTTTGCACAAGAGGATGGCTTCTTAGAACCAGAATGAGGGGTCAATTGGTTGTTGAGCCATTAATTTATTTTAGTGCATCCAAAAGATACACAAAAAGAAACTTAAAAAATAAAAATACAAGAAATATTTGCAGACTCAATTTTTTCTCCTCTCCCTACAGTTCAGTTTCATATCATCCCAAAATATTTGAAACCAAATGAAATCGAGCATATAGTCATTTTCTATAAGATTATAAATCATCCCTAACAATTCTTTTCATTTCTTTGCGATTGAGTAGTGAATATCGAGCCAATGTTGTTCTTGATTAAAAAATCATCACACAAATTAATTCAAATTCTTAATTAATTCTATTATCAATTAAAAAAAGATATGCTGTGATATCCACGTAGTATAAAGTTAAATAAAACATTTAATATACGCTAATAAGGAGAGATCAAATATTAAAGTATATTGAAATACAAACTCGCACTTTGATGAACTTAATTAACCACTATCAAGACTCTGCATATTCTATTACGTTGTTTTTGTATTTTATCTGTTATATATACGTCAACAACAAGAAAAATTCAGTCTGATCCCATAAATGGAGTATGGAAAAGATAGTACGTGCGCATACCTTACCCTTACCTCATAGATATAGAGAGGCTGTTTCCGATAAATCATTGACTCAAAGAATATTTTATCTCTATTATATATTTACATATTTTGTGCAAATTTACCCTAGTACGAGCGACATTTAGGAGGGAGCTTAGCAACTTGCTCGGAGACAGATGCCGATTTAGGATTCCTATAATATGGGTTTACTACTATAGAAATGAGAAAAAAAATATTAAGGAAGAATTGATCCTTGTTCCTCTAATTCCTCTAGGTAAATTATTTTGCATTAAACTAAATGTACCATTCAGCCCTTTAACAACAGGGGAACAACAAATAATATTAAATTAATTTTATAAAATATGTAGATAAAATTTTTAATTTAACGAAAAGATTATGAGTTCACATACTTTATATTTTATGCGGTAAATTTGGATACCACATGACCATGGGTTCGCGTTCTCAATTATCTATCCGAATTGAAAACTGAGTGGAAACCAAAAAAAAATGTCACTTGCTTTGTGATCAACTAATACTTCCAACTTCCAAGAATAAAAATATTGTATCTTTCCATGTCTGTCGGAAGTTGTGTATTATATAATCATCTTTTTACTGTATTTGGTGTATTGTGATAAGAGTCTGGCAGTTGATGTGACTATTATTATAGGTCATTTCCCACTATGGTCCAATTCTTATCAATCCAAGGGCGCCATATGCAGAATTTTGTTTTATAAAATTGTTAATATTACAACTTTTTGGAAATCATGAGTCGTGTAGCATTTACTTTTTGTCACGCTCCTAGTCCATCAATCGTGAACACGTCATGACGATACCCAATTACCATGACTAGGTACGTCTAACAGTGCGAAAATAACAATATTTGCGGAATAATAATTTAAAACTAAAATAACTTTAAGGAAGGTATATAATTTGCCGCTTGACACATACACTTCAACATCACGAATTATAAAATAGAATCCCAAAATCCGGAAACTCACGGGCAACACAGGCTATAATAAAGTACATAATACGGCTCTAACATCCGAAAATGTCTACATCAACGAAGAACAGGATAGATATTAGCTAAACTACAGGATAGAATAAGAGGGAGACTCTTTGGTCTGCGGACGCGGCAGATATACCTCAAGTCTCCGAGAACTCTCCTGAATCACTGGTAGTGTGCCTGAACGGAGGTACCTGGATCTGCACATGAAAAATATGCGCAGAAGAGACGTGAGTACACCACAGCGGTACTCAGTAAGTGCCAAGCCTAACCTCGGTCGGGTAGTGACGAGGAAGGTCAGGACCCTACTGAGATTAAACATAGTAAATAATAAGATAACGAAAACAGTGTAAATACAGTCTGCAGCGAGAATCTAAACCAAATAAATACGGAAACAGTAATAGAAAACAATGGTGACAATACAAGGAATAGTACCCGGGGATCTCTCGGTATCCCGAGGGTCTCGTGGTATCCTCATCATGCACATCAGGGATCTCTTGGTATCCCGAGGATCTCTTGGTATCCTCATCATATACGTGGGGGATCTCTTGGTATCCCGATGATCTCTTGGTATCCTCAATAAGTAAGCCGGGGATCTCCTGATATCCCAATATATAGAATACATGTGCCAGGGATCCCTTGGTATCCCGCACTCTCAATCTAGAACATACCAAGTACATGGGGATCTCCCGGGAGACCGTCCCGTAGTTCCAAATTAAACACACAACAAACGACAACTCATATTCTAAGAATAATTGCTGAATCAGAACAAGTAATGATAAATTCTAGCCTAACATGCTTCACAGAGTGCAAATAATACAGTTAATTACTTAAACAAGTAAGTCACCTAAACATGCTTCTCTAAACTAGCACAGGTTGAATTAACAGTCTAAAATGAACAAAAAATCAGAAATCTCAATTTAAATATTTCAAGTAGAAACGGGTTTACAATAATTAACTCAAGTACGTGCTCGTCACCTCACGTACGAGGCATTTAAATACCAAGAATCATGTCCTAAGGGGAAAGGTCCCCCACACAAGGTTAGACAAGTCACTTACCTCGAACCGGTACAAAATCAACTACGAAACAATGCCGTTGCCACGAGTATCTGACTCCGAATTGCCAAAATCTATTCAATTCAATTATATAACATAAATAACATCGCATGCAACTGATTTCATTATTAAAATTAAAGCTAAGGCGCGAAAATAGGTAAAAATGACCAAAATGCCCCTCAGGCCAACGTCTCGGAATCGAATAATTTTTATATTTTCAGAACCTTCATACTCTCACGAGTCGAACCATATAAAAATTTCCTAAATCGGAGGTTAAATGACCAATCAAAACTCAATAATTAGGTCTAAGAAGTTTCATCCAATTTTTCCCAAATTTTGACCTTGAATTCGAAAGATTTAACTAGATATTGATGGAAAACAACTAAATGAGGTTAAGGAAACATTACCCACTGATCTCCTCTTCAAAATCCACCCAAAATCGCCTTCTCCCGAGCTAAATTTTGATTTCTCTAACTTTTAAAATAAACCCTCGGATTTCCCTTTTTCAGAACAGTCGTTTCCGCCTTTGCGGTCAAGCGGTCCCGCTTTTGAGGAAAACCAGCCGCTTCTATGGTCTCTTTTAAATACACGACAATCCGCTTCTTCGTTCCACTCATCGCGGAAGCGATTTCGATTCTGCGGAATCAACACCGTTTCTGCGGTTCCTGACCAGATGCCTACTCGTCGCTTCTGCGGTTCCCAAGCCGTGGAAGCGAAAATACCAGAAGGCCGAAGCCTTCAGCTGCTGCATATTTCAAAATTCTTCCCGTTAACCACCCGAAACCATCCCGAGGCCCCCGGGACCTCAACCCAAAGTACCAATACCACCTAATACCTTATTCAAACTTGTACCAATCCTTAAAACACCTAAAACAACACCGAAAACTCGATTAAATTGAAGATTTAAGCCTAAGAACTTCTAATTTCAACCAAACTCGCTTTCGATCAAAAACCTAACCAAAACACATCCGATTGACCTGAAAATTTGCACGAACATCCCAAATGACATGACGGTGCTACAGCAACTTCTGGAATCCCGTTCCGACCCTCGGATAAAAAATTCACTATCGGACCGGAAACTTTAAAATTCTAACTTTCGACATTTCAAGCCTAAATGAGCTACGGGCTCCCAAAATACTCTCCGAACATGCTCCCAACCCCGAAATCACCTAACGGAGCTAACAGAACCATCAGATTTCCATTCTGAGGCCGTCTTCATACTGTTACGATTGTGGACCACTTTCCAACACTTAAGATCTCATTTAAGAACTAAGTGTCCCAAAACACTCTGAATTCTAACACCGAACGTCCCAACAAACCAAAATAGCAGAAATGAGCTTAGGGGAAGTAGTTAATGGGGGAACGAGGCATAAATTCCAAAAACGACCGGCCGGGTCCTTACATCCTCCTACACTTAAACATTCGTTCGTCCTCGAACGAGCATAGAAAACATACCTGAAGTAGTGAAAAGATGAGGGTATCGGCTGCGCATATCCCCCTCGATCTCCCAAGTCGCCTCCTCGGCTGGCTGACCCCGCCACTCAACCTTTACTGAAGCTATATCCTTTGACTTGAGCTTTCGGACCTGCCTGTCCAATATCACCACTGGCTCCTCAACGTAGGACAGATCCTTGTCCAATTGGACTGAAGTGAACTCCAACACATGAGACGGATCACCGTGATACCTCCGAAGCATCGAGACATGAAATACCAGATGAACCCTATCACACCTCCTTTTTACGCACCCACCCCGAAGGGTAAGGTACAAGGGAGTTTTTCCAATTTAAGTGACAATATTCGAAATGGGATTATTTATTTATTTCAGAGTCGCCACTTGGGAAAGATTTGGCTTTTGGTATCCCAAGTCACCGATTTATTTTTGAATCCCAATTCGAGAAAAATGTTCGACTTTCCAATTGAAGTCTGTGAACTAGAAATTCTAAGTAAGGAATTCTGTTGACCCGAGGGAAGGTGTTAGGCACCCCCCGAATCCCGTGGTTCTAGCACGGTCACTTAAATTGTTGTAACGGCTAAATATCCAATTTTTTAATATTATAACTTATGTGCTTTTATTAACATTAAACCGCTTTTATTATTATTATTATTATTTAAGCGAAAGTGAACGTCGTTTAAAGTATGTTTTCAGATTGTGCCGCATGAAATGAACCCGCAATCTTAGGCACACTCTATCCAACGTTTTAGGATTTGGATTTGGGTTGCATGAAATGCACACCCGAGTTTAGGGAGATAACATTATTAAATACGCGCCTAAAGCTACTAATGCGTTATTATTTTTTTGAGAAGGCCGTGAAATTCACTAAACGACCCGTCCCGAAACCTAAGGAATTAATATATCCATTTGTGAGGGCCCCGCAATTTTATGCCTTTTTATTCGGCGAGGCTCGTCTCATTTATTTTAAAAGGATGATCCTAAAGTGGCTACATTTTCTTTATTAAGTTCGTCTCTAAAATGCAAAAAAAAGAAAAGAAAAGAAAAAAGTCCTAATTTATTCACATGCTTTAAGCTCATTGTAATCGGGCTTCGAACACAATTTGCTAATTCTGAAAATAAATATGGCTATGCAGTCTTTTGACAATTATGGGCCCAGGCCCAACATGCGTGGCACAAAACATGGACCTGGGCCATCCTTATTCTAGTTGGGCCTAACTAGCTTATTTTATACATGTTCATAGCTTGCAAACTAAAAAAAATGGATTTATTTTGTTAACAGATGTTCTGCCAATTTAAACCGGCATTCTACTTAAGGTGAAAGAACTCGGAAATCTGATTTTTATCCTAAGTCATTTACATGCTGAAATTAACCAA
>MU673903.1:22743-37046 GCA_026770625.1 Nicotiana glauca | reverse complement strand
AAATTACAACTTTCGGAATCAGATTTCCCACAACAACCACAACTTCTGCCCCAGTTTCTTTCTTGGGGAACTTTTAGGATTTTTGTTTTGGTGCGACTGACCCTCAGAGAGAGGCTGCCTACGTACCCTTTCGGGATCAAGTAGAACGTAGTTCAGGTCATAGAATTACTCTGCTGTTGCGATATTCCCTTTATTCCACTATTCTTTTCTTTCTTTTCATTTCATTTCCTTTCTTTTCTTTTCTTTGTTTTTTTCCTTTTCTTTTTGTTTCTCTTTTCTCTTTCTTTTCTTTTATCTTTTCTCCTCTTTTCTTTTCCTTTTTTTTCTTTTGGACTGTTCTTCTTGTGTCTCTGCTGATCTTCCCTGCTCGGGCTTCCGAGTTTTGTTATTAATTCCGAAAGAGGGTTACGAAAGAAAGTAAAATAAGGCTCAAAAGGGATAACAAAGGATGAAGTGTTTGGATAGCAAAATAAAATGCCTTCGTCATTTCAATCTCAAAAATATGCCAAATACAATTAAGTACAATTAGACAAAGAAATCATACATAGTATCGCTTGACTGCATCAGAGTTGATAGCCATTTCTACACATTTTCCTTCCATATCTGTCAAATATAATGCGCCATTGGACAACACTCGGGTTACAACAAATGGCCCCTGCCAATTGGGGGCGAACTTTCCTTTTGCTTCAGCCCAATGAGGTAGGAAATGCCTCAACACCAATTGCCCTACTTCAAACTTTTGCGGATGCACTTTCTTGTTATATGCTCTTTACATTCTTTGTTGGTACAGCTGTCTGTGACATACTGCTGCCAATCTCTTTTCATCAATCAAACTCAATTGTTCCAAGCGGGCTTTGACCCATTCAACATCTTCAATTTCCACCTCGGCGATAATCCGAAGGGATGGTATTTTAACCTCTACGGGTATTACTGCCTCCGTACCGTATACCAATGAATAAGGAGTCGCCCCTACTGAAGTGCGAACAGTAGTGCGGTAGCCTAACAAGGCGAAAGGTAAGTTCTCATGCCATTGCCTGGATCCTTCCACCATTTTCTGAAGTATCTTCTTGATGTTCTTATTAGCTGTTTCGACCGCTCCATTTGCCTTAGGACGATATGGGGTAGAATTGCGGTGCGTAATCTTAAACTGCTGACATGTCTCCGCCATCAGATGGCTGTTGAGATTGGCACCATTGTCCGTGATGATTACCTCTGGGATTCCGAACCGACAGATGATATTTGAATGCACGAAATCGACCACTGCCCTCTTGGTCACAGATTTGAAAGTTTTCGCCTCAACCCACTTAGTGAAATAATCAATGGTTACCAGAATAAACCTGTGCCCATTTGACGCCGCTGGCTCGATCGGCCCAATGACATCCATTCCCCAAGCAACGAAGGGCCATGGTACCAACATTGTATGCAATTCAGGTGGTGGAGAATGAATCGAATCTCCGTGTACCTGGCATTGATGAGAGTTGTGCACGAAACTGATACAATCCCATTCCATAGTAAGCCAATAATAACCCGCTCGAAGAATCTTCTTTGCTAATACATATCCACTCATATGAGGTCCACAAACTCCCACGTGTACCTCGGTCATGATAACTGTAGCCTGCTTAGCATCCATGCATCTCAATAAGCCAAGATCTAGAGTTTTTTTGTACAACATTCCTCCACTGAAGAAATATCTGCTTGGCAAGCGTCGAATTGCTCTCTTTTGATTCCCTGTGGCCTGTGCCGGATATACTCCCATCCTGAGGTATTCTTTGATATTGTGGAACCACGGCTCACCATCAAGTTCTTCTTCTACCATGTCACAATAGGCATGCTGATCTCGGACCTGAATCTGCAACGGGTCCACATAAGCCTTATCTGGATGATGCAACATTGATGCCAAAGTGGCCAAAACATCGGCAACTTCATTATTAATCCTTGGAATATTCCTGAAGTCTATTGACTGAAACAGTTGACAAAGTTCACGCAAATACTGCCGGTACGGTATGAGCTTTAAGTCCCGTGTCTCCCATTCTCCCTGAATCTGGTGCACCAAAAGATCCGAGTCACCCATGACCAAGATTTCCTGGAAACCCATGTCTATAACCAACCTCAAACCTAAGATACACACCTCGTATTCAGCCATGTTATTGGTGCAATAGAAACGAAGTTGAGTCTTAATAGGGTAGTGTTGCCCTGTCTCAGAAATAAGTACCGCTCCTATCCCGACGCCTTTGGTATTGGCAACCCCATCAAAGAACAATTTCCATCCTGGCTTCTTGACCTGTTCTAATTCCTCAACATGCATTGTCTCCTCATCAGGGAAATATGTCTTCCAAGGTTCATATTCATCATCAACTGGGTTCTCGGCTAGATGATCAGCTACCGCTTGTGCCTTCATTGCAGTCCGGGTCACGTAGACAATATCAAATTCCGTGAGCAAGATTTTCCACTTTGCGAGCCTCCCTATGGGAATGGGCTTCTGAAAAATGTACTTCAGCGGGTCCAACCGAGAGATGAGATAAGTGGTATATGATGACAAGTAATGTTTCAACTTCTGCGCTACCCAGGTTAAGGCACAACACGTCCTCTCAAGCTGAGTATACTTCACCTCATACGATGTGAACTTCTTTCTGAGGTAGTAAATCGCCTACTCTTTCTTTCCTGTGATGTCATGCTGCCCCAATATACAACTAAAAGAGTTATCCAAAACTGTCAGATAAAGGATCAAGGGTCTTCCTGGCTCCGGTGGGACCAACACAGGTGGACTGGCCAAATACTCCTTAATTTTGTCAAATGCTGCCTGACATTCATCCATCCATCTAATCACAACATCTTTCTTTAGCAGCTTAAAGATGGGCTCGCAAGTTGTTGTGAGCTGGTCAATGAACCTACTGATATAATTTAACCTGCCAAGCAAACTCATCACCTCTTTCTTGATCCTTGGCGGTGGCAGCTCTTGAATGGCTTTGATCTTGGATGGGTCTAACTCAATACCGTGTCGACTTACCACGAACCCCAACAACTTCCCAGACGGAACGTAAAATGCACACTTTGCTGGATTAAGTTTGAGGTTGTACCTGCGGATCCTCTGAAAAAACTTCCTCAAGTCCTTGACATGGTCACATTGCTTCCTCGACTTTATGATCACGTCGTCTACATAGACTTCAATTTCCCGATGTATCATGTCATGGAACATGGTGGTCATCGCCCTCATGTATGTTGCCACTGCATTCTTCAACCCAAATGGCATGACCCTATAATAATACGTTCCCCAAGGCGTGATGAACGTCGTCTTTTCCGCATCCTCCTCATCCATCCAAATCTATGTTGCCCCTGCATTCTTTAACCCAAATGGCAATGACCCTATAACAATACTTTCCCCAAGGCGTGATGAACGCCGTCTTTTCCGCATCCTCCTCATCCATCAAAATTTGGTGATATCCTGCATAACTATCCACGAAAGAACCAATCTCATGTTTGGTACAATTATTGATCAATATGTGGATGTTTGGCAGTGGGAAGTTTTCTTTTGGACTCGCCTTGTTGAGATCACGGTAATCAACACACACTTTGGTCTTTGCATCCTTCTTTGGCACAAGCACAACATTAGCTAACCAGGTGGGATACTGGGTGACCCGGATGACCTTCGCATTAAACTACTTGGTGACCTCTTCTTTGATTTTCACACTGATATCTTTTTTAAATTTCCTCAGCTTCTGGTTGATAAGGGGGCATGCCGGGTCGGTGGGCAATTTGTGGACCACCAAATCGGTGCTTAATCCCGGCATATCGTCATATGACCATGCAAAGACATCTTTGTACTCAAGCAACACTTTGATTATCTCTTCTCTGAGTGGAGGTTCCAGATGGACACTTATTTTTGTCTCCCGTACATTCTCCTGATCCCCTAAATTGATTGCCTCTGTGTCATTCAAATTAGGTTTGGGTTTTTCTTCAAATTGGCTTAATTCTTTACTGATTTCTTCAAAGTCTTCTTCCTCATAATATTCTACCTCGTCATCGCACTCAATTTCTTGTATTATTATTTCGGAGTTAGATTGGTAATCAAGACTAGGCCACAGACTCCTTATGCATGACACATAAGTGAAACCAGCATAAAAGGGACTGTACAAGAAAGAAAAGAAAGACAAAATAAAGGCTATCAGGAATGAAAAAGGAAGGAAATTACATTTCATTAAAATTGTAGGATAACAAGGTTTAACTCGTCCAAACAGACGAAACATAGCATCCGAATTACAACCTTGGAAATAACCCAGATTAAGCTGAAAGGAAAATCAAAACTAACTACCAAGACTCCCTCTGGGTAGGAAGAGGAGTGGCTTCCCAATTATTAAGCTTTACACGGGGCCCCACGAACTGCACATTTGCCTTACTTGGACTTTCTCCTGCCTCTAACACATTCACCTCGTCAAACAGCTTTTCAAACCTCTCCATCAGCTCCTTGTCGGGTTTCACCGCCGCAAAATTAGGCATTGCCGTTGCTGGGCGCCTCTTAGTACCAGGCCGAACAAAGGAACGGGAATGGCGAGGGATGGGTTTTGGAAGGGTCCATGCTCTCTTCTTCATCTTCTTAGCTCACCTTATGTCAGCAGCCATGGGCTTAAAGCCTAAACCAAAAGTATCCAGGTTTCCAGGGAGAGATACTGGCTGTGTGATGCCTTGCAAGGAAGCACCCAAGCCCTTTCTAGGTAGGAATCCATTCTTTGTCATTTTCGAAGCCACCATAACAGATGCAGCAGCTACTTTGGGCACAGGAATACACTCTCCTTCTAGGATTTTTGCAACTGATACTATGTCCAAGACTTGGTAAACCAATGGACCTTTATCATCCTCAGCTTCATCGAAAGGCATAATGGTATTACACGAACTATCTTCCCCATGTACCACAATTTCCTGCTAGTCCGACTCGAATTTGACCATCTGATGCAAGGTAGATGGCATTGCGTTTGCTGCATGAATCCAAGGTCCGCCTAACAAGAGATTGTAAGAGACAGCCACGTCGAGCACCTGGAACTCCATAGTAAATTAAACTGGTCCTATCGTCAGTTCCAACACAATATCCCCAACTGTGTCCTTTCCTCCTCCATCAAATCTCCGCACGCAAATGCTATTCTTGTGGATCCTTTCACTGTCCACTTTTAACTTTTCTAGGGTGGAGAGAGGGCAGATATTTACACTGGACCCATTGTCAATCAACACCCAGGTGACCATTGAGTCTTCACATTTCACCGTGAGGTAGAGCGCTCTATTATGCTCATTTCCCTCCAAAGGCAGCTCATCATCAGAAAATATAACCCTATTGACCTCAAAAATCTTATTTGCTATTTTCTCCAGATTATTCACAGAGATCTTATCAGGAACATGGGCTTCATTCAGAATCTTCATTAACGCCCGGTGGTGCTCGTCCGAATGGATCAATAAAGATAGCAATGAGATCTGTGCCGGAGTCTTTCTCAATTGTTCTACAATGGAATAATCTTGCGCCTTCATCTTTTTCAAGAATTCTTCTTCTTCTTCTTCTTCTTCAGTTACGGCCCTTTTTACTGGTGCTGGATTATCTTTGGCTACTTTAGCTTTTCTCAGTTCCTCAGGGACAAAAGCATCTCCCTGAACGAGTAAGCCCATGGGTTTCACAAACTTCTTCTTTAACTTCCTTCCCTTTATACGTCACAGTCACTCGGACGTAGTTCCATGGGACGGCCTTTTCACTAACTATCGGTAGCTGAGTCTCTGTCTTAGTGATAACTGGCTCTGTGTGAGCCCCTTTCACGATTACAACGGGCTTGACAACTGCTCCTGGTACCATCACTTTAACTGGTTCTTGTTTTACCGCATCACTGCTCAAAGGCTCCTTCTTTATCACCACCACTGGTTCTCTAACTGTCTTTTATACCTTGATCAATTCTCTCCCACTGGTTGGTTTCTCATTTGACCTGTCCTCACTGGCCTTGATTATCATCACGGTTTGTGAAGGCTTCTTATATTCTCCCTTTTGCACTAACTCAATCATATGAGTCTCATGATGGGTTGGCAATGGATTCTGAGTGATGTTAGGCATCTCTGGGGCCTGCACCTCAATTCGGTGGGTATCAATGACCTCCTGGATGGTCATTTTCAAATGCCAGCATTTCTCTGTATCATGTCCCGGGGCACCCGAGCAATACTCGCAACTCACCGAGTGGTCTAGGTTCCTTGGGGGAGGATTTGGCACTTTGAGTTCAATCGGACTTAACATACCCAGTTGTCTTAATCTGTGGTATAAGCTGGTGTAAGATTCTCCCAACGGAGTGAAAGTTTTCTTCTTCTCCAGCCTATCATTTTTAGAAACAAGGTTGGCTCGAAAACCGGGTCCAGTGGGGTTTCTGTAGGCTCTCAGAGGTGGGTAGGTATTTCGAGTATGGTAAGTATTTTGTGGGGTAGGTGCACGCCATGGCGCCTGAGGTTGGGGGTATATTTGGGCATGGTGGATAGAGAAATAGGGGGTGGGAGGTGGATAGTAGTGCTGCGGTGGGCCATATGGGGTGTGTGGGTAGGTTTGAGGATGGGGTCGTGGTTGGTGATAATATGGTGATGGACCCCTGGACCAAGCTATTGATTCCACTACTGTAACATCTTCCTTCTTCTTCTTTCCCAATACCCCTCCAGTGCCGCTCTGGATAGCCTAGGTAGTTACTTTGATTGCCGAATAACTCATAATTATGTTGGGCTTGAGACCCTCTTCCACCATACTTCCCATTTTCACTACCTCATTAAAAGTTTTCCCAACTGGCGATACCAGATGACCATAGTAGGTAGGCTCCAAAGCCTGTAGAAAATAATCGACCATCTCGCTTTCCTTCATTGGAGGATCAATTCTTGCGTCCTGTTCTCTCCACCGAAAATCGTACTCTCTGAAGCTCTCCCCCGGCTTCTTCTCAATTTTGGTCAATGATAGATGGTCGGGTACAATATCGATATTGTATTGAAAGTGGCCTGCAAATGCTTGGGCCAAATCATCCCAGGTGTACCATCGAGCATGATCTTGCCGCGTGTACCATTCCAAAGCAGCACCACTGAAACTTTTACTAAATTATGCCATTAATAACTCATCCCTTCCCCCAACGCCTCTCATCTTACTGCAAAATCCCCTCATATGGGCTACTGGGTCACCATGTCCACCATACAGATCAAACTTAGGTAATTTGAATCCCGCGGGCAATTGGACGTCGGGAAACGAGCACAGGTCCTTGTAGGCCACATTCACCTGTCCTCCTAGACCCTGCATATTTCTGAACGGTTGCTCTAAGCTTTTCATCTTTCGTATCATCTCCTCCTGCTTAGGGATTTTGGGAGGTTTCTCTTCTTCAGCTAAGATATCAAGACGGGGAGTGTAAGAGTATGGTTCTGGAAGTTTGAAGGTGGGTTCGGGTGGGTAATAGTGGTTTTCCTGGGTTTGGAACAGGGGCTCACTAGAAGATTTGTGTAATGTGGTGGGTGGAGGAGCCACAAACACATGGGTAGTTGGTGGTGGCGGGCATGGGATTTATTTGGGTGGTGGAGGTGGTGGTGTTTGGGAAGTAGTTGCGTAGTATTGCTGGTAGGTAGGGTAGGCCAGAGAGGAGTTCACTTTGGGAGGATCTTGTGGCTGAGCTAATGGTGGGATGTAGGAGGGGTTAGCAGGATAGTCTGGTAATGGGTGTCCCTTTGCCCATGCCTGGTACATTTCGGCCATATGTTGCTTCAGTTTATACATCTCCTCTTTCATTGCATTGACATCCGCAACTTATTCTTCCCTAGACGGGTCGACGATGCTTGCTTCTAACTCTTGATTGACCATTTTTGACTTATCTTTAGAACGGGTATTGTATGAATGGGTTGCCAGAATGCCAGTCAACTTAACCACTTGCCTGGAAATCATCAACAACAACATTTTTAGCGGGTAGGGCATTAACAAATAGATAACTGCACATTTATGGAATGAATGCACCTAGGCAGTTAACAGTTTCTATTATGCATTTGCTCGACTGCTTGCGTCATCCTGGCTTTCTTTTACTCCTGATCGCAACTTTTCTTTTATTTCTTTGCCCTTGTTTTTCTCATTGTTCCTGTTTTCTTGTACTGTCATTGTTTTTTTCGTTTGGTTTCTTATCTTTCTTTGTTTTCTGCTTTTCCTTTCTTTCTATTTTGTTTTTCTTCTTTTCTTTTTTTTCTGTTTTGTTTTTTCCTTTTTCATATGGTTACGGTCAGATCCTATGGAGATTGACTACGTATCATGACCCCGCATGAATCAGACCAAGCGTAGTTCTCAAGAATAAATGAAAAAATAGAAGCAAAAATGTTTTGGAATTAGCAAATATTTCGATTACAAAGACTCAAAACAGATGTATTAGGACAACTTACAGACTCTAAATGACAAGACAAACTACAAACTCCACCATCAACTATTCTATTTCAAAATGAAAATACAGACCGACCCAAAACAAAAATACAAACTCAGACAACTGACAGACTTTAGTAAAAGGAATTACAGACTTAAATGACAATCATGGATACATTAAAGCTCCTGGTGCCCGAGGGACATCGTTCGGTCTCGCCGCGCGGCCTATATGCAAGTTCCCCTTGAAGTCTGTCAAGGTCACTCATTATTAGTTTCACAAATATCATCACCTATGCAAAGAAGGTGGTGCGAGTCATGTTCTCGCACACTTGACATTTCCTAGTAATGTTCTGAGCAACGGTTAAGATTCTCTCTCTGATTCTACCCTTTTCCTGAAGCAACTGCCCTATCTGTTGGGCCTTGGCCTCCAAAGTCTGCTTAGCTACCTGGTTTTGTTCCTGGAGTTGGTGCAAGTCCATTTCTAATTGTGCCGATGCCGCATAGCAATAATCTCTTTCAATCTTGAATTCTTTTACCTGTTTGTTCATTTTATTCTCTATGGCGATGACCTTTGCTCTTAATCCCGTGACCTCATTATCTTATTGTTCTTTCAACTTTTTAACCATACGAGCTCGTTCTTCCGCATTTTTGGCCAATTGTTTTCGAACGCCGGCTAATTCTTTTTCTGCTTTGTTGAGGTCAAAACTGTAGTCATTCACTTTTTGCCTTAGGTTTCCTATAAGCTTGGCATCTTTGACACTCCTGACGGGGTCTTCGGCTGCTATTTTCATCTTTTGGATCTGGGCTCGTAAGGCTTCATTCTCTTTGGCCAATTTCTTCTTCTCCCCCTTATCGGCTGCGTTTTGCATACTGCTTTCAAACTTAAGGTCTTGGACCCGCTTTTCTAATTCTCCTATTTTGGCCTTGTATTTATTTTCTTTAGCTAACCAGGACCACTGTTCTTGCGATGATGCGGCAAACTCCTGGAGGTGAGGTCTTTTAGCTGGCCTCTCGTACTCATGTTCTCTCCTATACCAAGCAAGGTATCCTGGCAACACTTCGCCTCTGGCCTGATCCCGCACGCAAGTATTTGTTTTTAAGTATTGACATTTGTTCCAGATCTGGTGGACTCTTGCTTCTGGAAACTGTCCATCAGGTCTAATTTCAATTACTTGAGTACTAAGATCGCCGTCTTTCGACACTATTTGGCACCTCCCGAGCTGTCTTAAAACCCGATACAGAGCGTAAGGCTGCATGCTCTTAAGTCCCATCAAGAGAAAATGTAACCCAGCCGCTGACATATACATGATTTCATAAACAGGCAACCATCCAAACGTCCACTCTATTTGACTAGCAGTGAAGGACCGAAAGTATGTTGTCCAGCCCGTGAATCCTTCAGGCAAATTGACCCCTTTAATCCTCGTATAAAACTCCTCTATACAGGTTTTCTCTGTGGACCCATAACTCAGGAACTGGGGACGATGGCACAGGTGCTCGGTCATCCACATTTGCAACAGTAGATTGCACCCCTCGAAGAAGTCTCCCCCGGCTTTGTAGGCTGTAAGGGCGCGGAAGATTTCGGCTAATATCATAGGCGCAAGAGTGCTTTTGGCTTGAGTCATTAGAGTGCTGACGGCGCTGGCTATTTTTATGTCAATGTTTTCGTCTTTCCTTGGAAATACCACAAGCCCCAAAAAAACCACCATAAAAGCAAAACGCCTATGCTCCTCCCATTTTTGACGGTTTCCATTACTACATATCTTGCTTTCCTGGTTGTTGAACCCCGATTTGGCCATATCTATGGTATATGAAGTGTGGGGTGCAAAATCCATTTGCCAGATCTGCGTTGTGAACCGTCCTGCATATCTTCAGAGAGTCTAAAAATCTGTGCATGGCTACAGTTCTCGGGGCAACTAAGTACTTGTCCCTTAAAGGAACTTCATCTTTTCTGATGTAGCCGGCTATTTCTTCTAGCGTCGGGGTAAGCTCAAAGTCTGAGAAATGGAACACATTGTGTGCTGGGTCCCAACATGTGACCAAAGCTCTGATGATGTCTCCCCGAGGCGCAATCTCCAATAAACCGGTAAGTCCTTTCAAATATCTGTTGACCTCGCTCTGCCCTTCTTTGCCCAGATCTTTCCACCATAGACGCAACTCCAAAGGGATTTTATTCATGATTGAGAAAGGTTCGTTTTGAATCATGCTCATCCTGCACATTTATTAAGGTGATTTATTCACTTATTTTGACCTAAAAAGAACAAAAACATGACACTATTCTTTTCATTCAAATTTCTAATTTCAACAATAAAACCGATTTTGCAGATACGACTTTCAGCACTTCGGGAGAAGATTTTAAGGTTCTGCCTGCTAACCGTTGAGAAATGACACAAGGTGGCTGTCTTTGCAAAAAATGGCCTTCCGGCGCCCTTTTGAGGGAAATTCGGCTTATTTTAACAAGAATGACATTACCCGACTTATTTTGACAACCATTTAAAATTTTGACATTATTTGGCTATTTTTGAGAAGGGATGGTTGGACCCGATGAGGGTTGCCTACGTATCTCACATCCGGTGAGAATCAAACCAGCGTAGTTCGGGCAAATAAGCTAACTATTTTTGAAAATAAGACTCTTCTTGACAAATACACTATTTCGGAAAACCGGACTCTTTTTGTATTTTCTTTTTCAGTGGCAAATAAAACAAACTAATTTGGACATAAAAATCTTTGTTTTTCTTTTCCATTGGCAAATAAACTATTAAAATACTTTTCCTTTTTTCTTTTTTTTATTTTTTATTTTTCCAAAAATCCGGCAGAGTTTCGACACTACTTGGACATTGGTTTTTCTAATATAGGTAATTAACTCTCTACAATGCTGGTCTCTCTTTTTCTTTTTTGTCTTTCAACTTTTCCAAACATTCAAAGTCGGTCAGCATGCGAGTCCAAGACAATGCACACGCAACACGTAAGATGCATCAGGATGATCTTTTCTTTTTAGGTTACCTGTCCTAGACGGACCCAACCCCAGTGTTGAGTCCCCTAAGTCATATGCACGTGATGCAAATAATCGCTCCTACTAGGGATCCGACATGAAGTCAAGTTATTCTAGGTTCAAAACCTGGGTATGTGTTCTAGATTGTGTACCCGATCGGACAACTCGAGTCGAGGAGGGGGCTACGTACCGGGGACCCGCGAGATCGTCCGGCTTAGTAACTTCTCCGGCCTCTTTCTTATTTCAAGGTATGACACTAATAGAATAGGGAGTCTCAACCAGTAAGCACATCCCCGGAGGTGAGAAAAGAAGGGTTTCGGCACAGTTTATATATGCAGTTCAAATAATATCAAAGCGGTAAAGAATTTAGAACATTTAGCAGGAAAACATGTAGGAAAATCAGATAAAGCCAAACATAACAATTATTCTAAGCTCGAATTCTTAAAACCCTAAACCGAAGTTCTGGGTTTGTGTCCCCAGCAGAGTCGCCAGAGCTGTCACACCTCCTTTTTCCGCTACTGCACCCCGGGAAGGTATAATAAAAGGAGTTTTTCCACTTAAAGGACAATCAGAAAGGAATTTTTTATTAAGATTCAGAGTCTCCACTTGGGAGATTAATGGTGTCCCAAGTCACCAGTTGAATCCCGAACTGAGGAAATTATGACTCTGCTAACAGTCCGCGAACCAGAAATCCGAGTAAGGAATTCTATTAACCCGGGAGAAGGTGTTAGGCATTCCCGAGTTCCGTGATTCTAGCACGGTCGCTCAACTATCATATTTGGCTTGATTGTCTGATTTTAATACATTTTGAACCTATGTGCAAATTTTAACTTTTAACCGCTTTTATGCATTTTTTAGAGAAAATTGCAACATCGTTAAAACACGTCTCGAACCACGTCACATAAATGCACCCGTGGTTTTTGACACATTTCGACTTTGTTGAGCTTTGGATTTGGGTCACATAAATGTGCACCCGTATTTAAGAAGGTAATGTTGTTAAAATACGCGCCTAAAGAGACTAACACGTTGTTATCTTTGGGGAAGTGTCACGACCCAATTTCCAGACCCAGTCATGATGGCGCCTCTCGTGAAGACAAGGCCAGCCAACCAACCCAAATTTCCTCTTTAACAATTATTAAATATAATGAATAGAGAATACAGCTCAATGGCATTAATAACGGATATTTACAGCCCAACACAACCCGACCGGGGTGTCACAAGTCACGAGCATCTAAAGAAGGCTGAACACCACTGCAGGGCCAATAATATATATAAAATAAAATCTAGAGTTCAAAAGATGATGTTCGATGCCACGAATGCCGATGGTTACCTTGCTCAGCTATAATAGTATACCTTCAATCAGCTAACGACCCACTACCGGGTGCACAATACCTGTAACTGCACGCGAGGTGCGGGGAGTAAAGTGAGTACTCCAACTCAGTGAGTAACAAAAGTAAATAATAACTGAGTAGCAAGAAATCACGTAATGCTCTCCATTATGCTATATAGAACAGTGCAATCCTTTGAGAAATCCGTAAAAATGTGAAATCCTTTAGAAAATATCTGGGCTCAGTTAAAACCTCTTTTAAAAATATCTTTTTCAACAGTTAAGCAAATGAATGCGATATCAGATAGTGCAAGTCAGCACATAAGTCAGCCCCTCGGGCACATCACTCCATTAACAAATAACACCAGGGTATCTGGTAACAGTGCAAGAAATAGCATGGATGCCAATGATATGGGAGTGTTGAATGTCATGCCACGTAGTACAAGCAGGAACCAATGCATGAATGCAATGCAATGCACATGACCGGTACACTCAGGTACCCACTGCGGCGTGTAGTCCTAGCCAACCATATGTTTTACGTCGACGACGCTCACTAGGGGTCTGTACAGACTCCATAGGGGCTCCTATATCCCAAGTGCTATAATCAAGCCATCTTGTGGCATCAACCAGGCCCTCGTCCTCACTATAAATACAGTATCGCTGCGGCGCGCAGCCCGATCCGGCGCTCACTGGGGGTGTGTACAGACTCCGGTGGGGCTCCTACAGCTCAAGTGCAATATTAGCTATCTCGTGGCATCAAATAGTCTCGCCTCAATATACATATATCATCATTGCGGCGTGCAGCCCGAGCCATCCATATATTCAGAAATCACTATAACATTGCTGCGGCACACAGCTCAATCCATGCTCAGTCCAGAAATGCACGTAAGCCACTTGGGCAATATTAACATGATGGTCCTCAGCTTGAAATGTCAATAAAATATTGTTTAAGTTTTCAAGTATTTGAAAAATGGCTGAGTCTATAAAATAGTATTAAAACCTTGGACTGAGATCAAATAATATGCAAGTAATGTAAAAACAGTGATATCAATCCAAGAAGGAATCACATAGTTGGCACGAAGCCCCAAACATGGAAATCAGCCCGAATTATGATGATAACAAATAATTTGATTCAAATACGTGGTAAAAATCAACAACCGGGATGGACCATGTCATAGTCCCCCAACAGTGCTCTACCCCACGCTCATATCCGGCGTGCAAGTCACCTCAATACAGCACTATGATGTGCAAATCCGGGATTTCAAACCCTCAGGATATTATTTACAAGTATTACTCACCTCGAACTAGTGAAATCTCTAGCCTGAGATGCCTTTGCCCCTCAAACCGGCCTCCACGCGCATCGTATCTAACCAAAACCACAACGAATACATTAAAATAGGCTAAGGGAATATAACCCAATCGAAAAAACTCGAAAAATATTGAAAATCACAAAATTGGCAAAACCCGAGCCCCGGGCCCGCTTCTTGAAATCCAGAAAATTTTACATCAATACGATCCTTATCTCGCCACGAGTCTATACATATCAAATTCACAAGAATCGGAGTCCATTTGACCCCTCAAATCCCTAGTTTAACTCTCTTAAGTTTCAA
>MU673903.1:4207-22129 GCA_026770625.1 Nicotiana glauca | reverse complement strand
TCCATTTTTAACCTTTAATTCCTTGGGTTTTCAGTGTTAATCCATGTTTATACACCATAATATCATAGTCTAAGTCCAAGAATCCATACCTGATGATAGCCCTTGAAACCATCTTCAAAAATCGCCCAAAACCGTCTTAGTCCGAAGTGGAAATGTTATGCTCTTTCAAAAATTCGCGAAGGTTAAATTAAATGCTTCTGCCCAGGCCTTTTCGCTTCTGCGGCACGAAAACCGCTTCTGCGGTTACCGCTTTTGTGGCAATTATTCCGCTTCTGCGAAAGTCACTTAAGTGCCATGACCGCTTCTGCGATCCAGATAACGCACCAGGGGAACCGCTTATGCGGAAAGGTCAAGCCCCCACTAGAACTGCTTCTGCGACCTCCCCGCTGCATCTGTGGAACCGCCTATGCGTTCCCTTTTCCGCAGATGCGGAAATGACAGAACCAGCAATTCCAAAACATGCACCAAACTCCAAATTCTCCGTTTAATCAGCCGAACTCGACCCGAGGCCCCCGGGACCTCAACCAAAAACACAGACATGATCTATTACTTTATTCAAACTTGCTCGAATCATCAAATCACTATCGTTAACATCAAAATCATCAAATTTCACCAAATCAAAGCCTAAGTTTATCAAATTCTTCCGAAACTCACATTCGATCAAAAACCTGACCTAACCACCTCCGCTTCAACTGAAATTTTGCACATACATCACAAATCACCTAACGAAGCTACTACAACTCTCGGAATTCTATTCCGACACTCGGATCAAAATCTCACCTATCAACTGGATATCGCCAAAATGCTAACTTTGCTAATTCAAGCCTAATTCTACACAGAACTTCCAAAATTACTTCCGATTGCGCTCCTAAGCCTCAATTCATCCCCCGAAGCTAACCGAATAGTCGGAAATCACATCCAAGCCCTCTAACTCACAAGTCAACTTCCAGTTGACTTTTCCAAAACAACCTTTCCTTGATGAGACTAATTGCCCCATTTCCTACCAAATCCAATCCGAGTCAACTCAAACTCACCCAACACATATAATAAATCATGAAGAAGCAATAAACGGGGAAAACGGGACGGAAACACATGAGACGATGGGTCGGGTCGTCACATCCTCCCCAACATAAACCAACGCTCGTCCTCGAGCGTACCCAGAGTTGTCCTAGAAGCCAACCAATAGCTGAATAACCTTACCAAGCACATACCCAGGGTGATCCCACGTCGCCCTATCTCACGTAGGTCCGGTAACACAATATAGCTGAAATCTCACAACCCACCTAGACCATGACCCGTAGAACCACATCGCACTTTTCGAAATTGTACGCAAGACCAGAACCTCACATCTACACTCAGGATAAGTCCGAACCAGCTGTAATAACCCATACGTGCAACCTCCGGTGCAATTCTATGATATACCACATCGCTCAAACACATGCAGCGATGACTCCCATTCATGACAGCTGTCCATAACAACCATATACCGATAGAAACCTCTTATTAGCTAAAGTCTCATTCCAACACTTTCATATCCTACCAATGATAATGAAACACACAGCAAACCGTAACCATTTATCAGATCAACCACTCATGAAACCACTTCCCTTTTGACTAATACCACAGCAGATTTCCGAACTGAACCTCGATATTATTCTTCTAACAAGCTGTAATCAAATCTGTTCACTTTCATTAATGACTCCCACGATCACCTTGAATCCAACACACCTCTCTGGTGATATGATACCTCATCAAAGGCCTAAGCCACAACTTTTATAATCCACACACCAATGAAGGGCGGTCCGAACATACTCAAATTATGACAAATGACTCAAGCAAAAGAGCTGTAACTCAAACTCCTCAGTACCATCACAACACAAGGTTGGGACCCCGTCCCACATCATAAAAATAGAATACCTGAGTCTACCCCGAAGGGTCTAATCTCCACGTAGCCTCGCTACAATGCGCGATCTTATCCAAACACTGTTACACACGAAGCATCTCAAGTCTCTATACTCAAAATTAACAACCACGTACGATTGATATCTGGAACCCAAACAAATCATTATACCCATGGTGAAGCAAGTAATACACACCATACGATCCTGAAAGGACACAACCGATGCGCCATTCACCGAGCAACACCCAGTACAGACTTTCCTTAGAAACCAAGAAGCAAGGCATACAAAATTTCATTTGGAAAACTATTCTCAACATCACACTGTTGCGGCGTGCAAACTGATGCAGATAACATACCCGTGGCGGCGTGCCACCCGATCCACACAAATATCTCACATAAGGAGATGCACATCGAGCCAAATTTGCTCATTATAACAAAATACTGAGCATCGGTCGTAAGCATACTGAGAGCATAATGATATCTACATATAGCATTGTAAGCCACAAAACTCAAACACAATCCAAAAATCATAACACCTCACAACACAGAAAAAGCATCTCATAGATCTCCCCAGATCACTAGCAGGCCCAAAAATGATAGATTTAACCTATCCCTCAACAATACATACCGGGGCCAACCAAGCCATCTCAATCTAAATACGTAGCCACATCGGCCTGCCAACGAACTCAATACCAAGAAGCCTGAAGCTGCTTCTTCCACTATTATAACTCCTGCTGAAACCGTACGATATGGTGCCCGACACCAAACAAATGCCGAAATCCACAATTTTGCCAGGCGACATGCCCGGCCACAAGAAACACATCCGAAAAAAAATCTCTCTATATCGGAACTGAATCAATGGTAGATACCTCTATACTGACATCCGTCACAAAGGCCCAATTAAGGAAAGCAATCCTTCCTGCCGTCCGCTGGTCTTTAGAATACAAACCACTCTGCTAGAACACAATCCGATGCACTTCGCCACGCAATCTATGGCATTTTCTAACATAGCCCATAGCACGATAGTCTAGAATAACCCAACACTGAGACAACCAGTCTACATCCCAATATCATATTCAAAATCTAATATACCAAGCAAAGAAATATCCACTCAGGCTTCCAAATCCCAATAGCCGCTAACGGTACCAATACACACAATCCACAACCACTACATAGCCTGAACATGAGAACTCCCAGTCTCCAACTCCATATAGCACACGAATCACTATACCTGATCCCAACTTCCGTCGTATGAATACATATTACATCTCAAGTACCCAATCATTCCATGAAAGATATTCTTAAAATTTCCCAGTGCCATCAAACCACTCAGATATCAGCAGTCGATCTAGCAAGAAAATGTCGCAATACTACCGAAGTGACATCAGTCTAATCAAATTACCCTTCTTTCGAGACATATACTCTCGTCAAATCACTTCCAATTAGCAGTACCATTTCCTTGATTACCTAAGGCTACCCGTTGCCTAAGTGTTTTATGAACTTATTTTTAGAACTGAACTGTGACTCATCTAGCCAAGACCTTCCGTTAATCCCATCTAGAAGAAGAATCAGTACACATTCCATGCTTGGCATGTCCCAAGAAAATATATACATCTCCGAACCACGGTAAAACCCTGCAAGAACATCTCTGCCAATTCCATTTGTACAAGCTAAACTATCAGGACTGAATCCTCCTACCCAAACCAAGCTAAGCAAGCTGTCCGAACTCAAAAGCTTTTCTGCGTAATACCTGTAAGGCCTCATTACCTCGAACACATACAAAGAATTAATCATATCCTTACCATATCGATTCGGTCTACTATCAAGCTATTCCATCTATTTAATTTCCTTTCTGATTCATCATCAACTTGATATTACCTCTTGTTGTAGCACCACAATGCTTCAACCCAGGTTTGCCACATGAGACTCAAACATAAGACTACACTGTCTAAGACCCATAGGCCACTGAATACCCTCTCAAATGTTCCCATAAATACCACATTCCCGCATGATCTACTCGAAGAACTTACTACGAATCTGAATCCGTTGCTATTACCTTCTAGATACCGATACATAGAATCCCGTAATCATCATAAAATACTGCAAGCCTTGACCTTTTCCAATGAAACACATCCCCTAACCACATACACGATCTTAAGGCACCAGATTGTTACATGTAGAATCTTGAACACATTAAAACCATTCTCGAGAGTCATTCACTCTATTCAACTTGCATTTAGCCTGTTCAGCTAACAAAACCACCCGTGCCTCATCGGCACTATGACACCGCAGGATACGTCCTCTTCTCAATACAAACAAGCATCTTCCTTCTCTATACACTGGGCATTCTTTATCAACAACAACTCAAGACATCCTATTATTTCCACACATCTATAAAGTACCATATAACCTTTGTCAAAATTTTCCTTCACACGTGCCATTCTCGTCTTAATTTCTGCAACTAGAATCGATCATCCAGCATACCTCAAAATGGAACCAACATAGCTCCTACCCGTGCAATCAGCTAATCAATAGCAACCTCCCCAACTTGGCCCGAAGCCCTATATCAGGACACACTCAATAGCCCATAATACTTTTATTCTAATGATGCCATGATATCATAGTGATATTAAACTCAAATCTTGTACAAGTTTTTGTAAAAACACCGATCGTCTAGTACCGTAATCCTCTACACATCTCGCATTCATCTCTACCTCAGCTGGGTCCACTATCTTAAGCGACCCAAATTCTCAAATTTCAACACATACCCTTCAATTACACATGAGATCTTCTAACATACACACAAGGATCATGCCACTCGAGAACACTCCACAGGAGATAGCCCACCTGCTTGGCCTCAGTTTAGTATTTCAGCACATCTTCCACCATCATACATATAACACAACCATTTAGTCTTCCTGAGTCTGAACTCATACCACCACGCGTAATGCACTTCACTTCTCAACTAGGAGATACGAAAATATTCTTCATATGCCCATAATTCGGGCTACACACCAAGCCACAATAGGAATCGAATCACTTAATAGTCCATCTACTATCCTGCAGACTTCTTCGTCACTACCAAATCATATAAACACATCTCGTCGTACTAACATACTCATCACATGGATATCCAACTGCCATTCCGGCTGATAGGCAAAGTTTCAGCCTCAAGTCCTCTAGACTGGCCCAACATCAACTCATAGAAATCACATCTCGCCCCTCAATCAGGGAATCACAAGCCATCAAGGCACATCTGATACTGAGCGTTCACGTGCGCATACAATTGCGTGGAAGGAATTTCAAGAGTTTTCTTTTCAAGCTGAATCAAGGACGCACGATAAGAATTCAAGAATGTGAAGTTTTCCTAAAGGTTTCAAGCTGAATCAAGGACGCACAGACTCTGGAGGGGCTCCTACAGCCCAAGTGCAATATCAGCCATCTCGTGGCATCAATAGGCTCTCGGCCTTAATATACATATATCATCATTGTGGCGTGCAACCCGAGCCATCCATATATTCAGAAATCACTATAACACTGCTGCGGCGCACAGCCCGATCCATGCTCAGTCCAGAAATGCACGTAAGCCACTTGGGCAATATTAACATGATAGTCCTCAGCTCGAAACGTCAATAAAATATTGTTTAAGTTTTCAAGTCTTAGAAAAATGGCTGAGTTTGTAAAATAGTATTAAAACCTTGGACCGAGATCAAATAATATGCAAGTAATGCAAAAATAGTGATATCAATCCCCGAAGGAATCACATAGTTGGCACAAAGCCCTAAACATGGCAATCAACCCGAATTATGATGATAACAAATAATTTGAGTCAAATACGCGGTAAAAATCAACAACTGGGATGGAACATGTCATAGTCCCCCAATGGTGCTCTACCCCACGCTCATATCCGGTGTGCAAGTCACCTCAATACAACACTATGATGTGCAAATCGGGGGTTTCAAACCCTCAAGATATCATTTACAAGTATTACTCACCTCGAACCGGTAAAATCTCCAGCCCGCGATGCCTTTGCCCCTCAAACCGGCCTCCACGCGCGTCGTATCTAACCAAAACCACAACGAATACATTATAATAGGCTAAGGGAATATAACCCAATCGAAAAGACTCTAAAAATATCAAAAATCACAAAATTGGCAAAACCCGAGCCCCGGGCCCGCTTCTCGAAATCCAGAAAATTTTACATCAATACGATCCTTATCTTGCCACGAGTCTATGCATATCAAATTCACAAGAATTGGAGTCCATTTGACCCCTCAAATCCCTAGTTTAACTCTCTTAAGTTTCAAGCCCTAGCCTCCATTTTTAACCTTTAATTTCTTGGGTTTTTAGTGTTAATCCATGTTTATACTTTATACACCATAATATCATAGTCTAAGTCCAAGAATCCATACCTGATGATAGCCCTTGAAACCCTCTTCAAAAATCGCCCAAAACCCTTTTAGTCCGAAGTGGAAATGTTACGCTCTTTTAAAAATTCGCGAAGGTTAAATTAAAAGCTTCTGCCCAGGCCTTTTCGCTTTTGCGGCACCAAAACCGCTTCTGCGGTTACCGCTTTTGCGGCAATTATTCCGCTTCTGCGGAAGTCACTTAAGTGCCACGACCACTTTTGCGGTCCAAATAATGTACCGGCAGAACCGCTTATGCGGACTCTTGTCCGCTTCTGCGGAAAGGTCAAGACCCCACTAGAACCGCTTCTGCGACCTCCCCGCTGCATCTACGGAACCGCCTATGCGGTCCCTTTTCCGCAGATGAAATGACAGAACCAACAATTCCAAAACATGCAACAAACTCCAAACTCTCCGTTTAATCACCCGAACTCACCCCAAGTCCCCCGAGACCTCAACCAAAAGCATAGACATGATCTATTACTTTATTCAAACTTGCTCGAATCATCAAATCACTATCGTTAACATCAAAATCATCAAATTTCACCAAATCAAAGCCTAAGTTTATCAAATTCTTCCGAAACTCACATTCGATCAAAAACCTGACCTAACCACCTCCGATTCAACTGAAATTTTGCACACATATCACAAATCACCTATGAAGCTACTGCAACCCTCGGAATTCCATTCCGACCCTCGGATCAAAATCTCACCTATCAACCGGATATCGCCAAAATGCTAACTTTGCCAATTCAAGCCTAATTCTACACAGAACTTCCAAAATTACTTCCGATTGCGCTCCTAAGCCTCAATTCATCCCCCGAAGCTAACCGAATCGTCAGAAATCACATCCGAGCCCTCTAATTCACAAGTCAACTTTCGGTTGACTTTTTCAAACCAACCTTTCCTTAATGAGACTAATTGCACCATTTCCTACCAAATCCAATCCGAGTCAACTCAAACTCACCCAACACATATAATAAATCATGAAGAAGTAATAAGCGGGGAAAACGGGACGGAAACACATGAGACGACGGGTCGGGTCATCATAGGAAGGCCGTGAAATTCACTAAATAGCCCATCCCAAATTCTAAGTATTTTAATATATACATTTAAGAGGGCCCCGCAGTTTACGCATTCTATTTGGCGAGGCTCGTCTCATTTTATTAAAGGGGCCAATCCTAAGGTAAACTGCGGTTTTCTATTTGGTTTGTCTCTAATGGACTTAGTTGATTAATACTGCCTAAGAACTACTACATTTAAAATCCACGTCTTTCACATGACGCAGAATTCCAGTAATTTTGGGCTTTGAAATTAGACCAGGCAATAAGTGAGCACAGTTGCTCTGATTTTGAACTTGCCCAATTTTGGGCTTATGATGTTGCCCCTGGGCCCAAGCCTCAGATTATACCACCTGAGCCTCACCCTAATCAAATAAAAAGGGGCATCGGCCTGGACGTTTCCAACTGACTAGCATTGAGTCCAAACATTTTCATTCCTAACTGATGTTAGCCAAATTTCAGTCAATATTGACAATGAAACAAAGATAGAGAATTTAATGACCTATTTTAAGCATGAACGTGATATCAGTTAATGGTGGTCTTCCTGCAAACTTAATCATACTCATTAACAATTAAACAAGGATCATTACTAATGGGCTAACTAAATTATTCAAAACAGTTTGGTGATGATTATCAATCCAAACTACTAACGAGTTACCTATCATTCAAAATCTAGTTTTAAACAGTCGCGAAATTTGATAAACAATTTACCAACTGACACTGATTATGAACTAGTTTCGTATTCAATCCCAAACTAACTTGAAACTCACATTATTCCAGCTATCTTCTGATTTCAAAATCACACTTACACCAAACGAAACTAAATTATGATATGGCTATGAATACTCTCTAAATTAACTGTCCAAACAGTTCTATGAGCATGCGTAGATGTAAACAAGAAAAAAACTAACTCCTAATCCATCTAACAACTAATGTGATAACTGACTTCATTTTAAACAATATACTAAACTTAGGCACTCATAGTCAGTCAAATAACAGTTTGAACAGTCTTATTACAGTCCAGTTATTACAAACAATACAAATTTTTACATAAACATGACTGTTTCCTCTCAATACCAAACAACACTAAATGATTCCACAATCAACTCAAAATACTTCATCATTTAGTCTCCAAATCAGTAAATCTACATGGATCCTTCATAAGTTCAGACGAGGCAAAGGAAAAATACCTGGAAATTAAGATAACAAGAAGAAGGAAAAGTCAGCGACAACAGTGAACAAGCAGGTGACCAAACATAGCCCAGAAACAAACTCAATAACCAAGAAGTGTTCGAAATTAATAGGATCAGTAAATCAACCAAACACAAATTGATTAGAACCTAAATGAACACGAGATTACACTCTGAACTTCAGCAACCAAAGATCATACTAGAAAATGTGAATCCCTAACTAAAAGCTTGAAACTAATCTAAAATTTAACAATGGATTAGTACTTTTTGGATTTTTTTGAAGGTATTCTATTTTTTGGTTTTAGATGTGTTAGATCTAAGATTTGGATTTTTGAATTTCAAACTTGGGATTCAGATTTTCAGAGAATGGATCTGGGGGGAATTTTTGGGGTTCTAAAATTTGTGACTCTTGGCATGCCTTTTTATAGGCAACATGAGGGCAACCCTCAAATTTTCTATTTGCACTCTCAGTCCTTCTTTATTTTTAGATTCACTCCTTTTATTTTTTAACTTGTTACCCAAGTTACTATCCTAAATTTGCTGAAATCTAAGTTGAACCCTATTCTAGAAGATTCTAGGGAATTCTATTCTAATCTACAGTATTCTATCCTATTATCAAATACACAAAATACCCCCCGAACACCCTGAGATTACTAACCTTGTCTCAACTAATAACCAACCCTGTTAACTAACCATGGTGAAACATTTGTTCAGCATTCTTGATTAGCTAAAACTAAGATCAAATTCAAGTCCTCATCCAAACTAACTATTGAATTTCAAGTTACTGATCAACAATAAAAAACTACTAACTAATTGACCATCATAATATCAGTACTAATCAAAACTTAAACTAACCAAAACTAATCAACAAACTCAAGTAAGTAGAAACTAATTGATCTTTAAGCTTAATCAGAAACATAAACTTATAACAAAATCATGCTATTGAAGAATAGAACACATCACTGGTTAAAAAATATAAATGAAAACCCTAATTAATAACTTCGAGCTTATAACAAAACTAAAAAGAACTATTCAGCTAATGATGAAGCAACATGTTCATACGAAGAAACACTAAATCATCAAACATAAAAGGAAAATGAAATTAGAGGAGCGAAATTTCTAGCACAAATAGCATGAAAAACAAAGATGAACTGTTGACCCTAATAATAAAAAAATAGAAAGGGACTCTTTCTGATTTAATCGACACCTAATGTTTGACCTTGAGATTTGATGGCTTGGACCACTGGCCCTTGAACTCGGATCCAAAATTTGGGAATTTTAGGGAGACTCGACCACCATTGATGTGGCTTGGTCATGAAGAAGGTGAGGGGGTCGTGTGGTATGAATTTGGTATGATTCGGAGAACTTAGGGTTTTGGCCGGAAAAACTCAAATCAAGATTCGAGCAGTTCCGGCCATATTCGAGGGGTGGGGCCTGGGGGTTCGATAAAGGACAAGGAGGCGGTCCTATGGTGTAATTTTGGTGGTGAACGGAAAAAGTTGTGTGGTGGCCAGAAAACTTTGAACTAAGATTCGACGAGTTTGGCGTTGATTCGAGGGGAGCTGAGGGTATGGTTTGAAAGAGGGGAGTTAGTGGTGTATTTTGGATGGTCATTGGCATAACCACTGTCGTCGCCGCCGGCGGGTTTCACCGGAGGATATGGGGGCGGCTGGGATTAGGGTTTCTTGACAGGAGTGAGTGAAGAGATGAGACGGGGTATGGGGGTGGGGTTCTGACTGTTTAATATCAAATGATCCTAGGCTTCCTGGCCGTTTGATCAACTTAACCTAGACCGCTAGGATCTATTAGGATTCAATACGGGGTCGTTTTGGTAAATGAGAAACTGGAACGGGTAGGGGTGATCATTTGGGCCTGGGAAGTGGTACAAGTGTATTGGGCCGGAAACACCTAATTGACATGGCCCAAACTGGTGGCCCTTATTAAGGCAGCCTTTTATTTATTTGTTTTTCTCCTTTTTCATTTTATTTTCTTTTTCTCTTTTTCTTATTTTGTATTTATATATATATTTTTTTGTTTGTTACAATGACAAATTCAA
Organism: Nicotiana glauca; assembly: GCA_026770625.1. NCBI lineage: Eukaryota > Viridiplantae > Streptophyta > Magnoliopsida > Solanales > Solanaceae > Nicotiana > Nicotiana glauca. The sequence goes on along the minus strand of MU673903.1, from coordinate 11,516 downwards.
AACTCAAAGACTAAATTGACTCTAAAATTATATTATTTAATTTTCAAAATTAACAAATTTCTAATTTTAAACTAAAACTTAAGACAAATCCAAAAAAAAAAAATTGAAAGTAAAAATGCAAAGAACTATTTTTGTCATTTTCTTTATATTTTGTTTTGCAAACAACTTAACCGCTAATTAATCCTAAAATATGAAATTAAATCCTAAATGCAAGTTCCAAGTGTATTTTTTTTATATTTTTCATATGAATTAAAATGCACAAATAAAATGCAAACAATTAACAGAAAATAACACAAAATTCACAAAATTGTAAAATAATGGAAGAAATAATTTTGTTTGAAATTTAGGGAATAATTCACTTACGGCAAAAATCACGTGCTCACAGTGTGCAGGTGCGGATTTTGGTCGAAGGCTTGAGGACCGCAGATGCGGTCAAGGTTCCGCAAAAGCGGGACCGCATTGCGGAGAAGTCGTCGCAGAAGCGGAAGAGAGGATCTCGGAGAGGATCGCAGATGCGGTCAAAGTTTCGCAGAAGCGGGACCGTATCTGCGGGAGGCTTGTCGCAGAAGCGAAAAGGCGGCGGCCTAGGGAGGACCGCAGAAGGGGTAATTTAACCGCACCTGCAGAACCGCAGAAGCGGTCAAAGGACCGTAGGTGCGGAATACCTAGAGGTAGAAGGTTATTTTAACTTGGGGTTTGGTCATTTTTTCCCCATTGTTCACTTGGCATGGGCGATTTTAGGGAGCTTCAAGAGGGGATTTTCATCATGTACGACATGGTAAGATATCCCCCACCTATTATGAGTTAAATACATCAATTATGTATGGATTTAAGCATGAATTGTGTAGAAAAATTTGGGGTTGTGGTAGAAAGACCTAGAAATTATATTCTTGGAATTTAGCCATGATTTTGGGTATGGAATTTAGTGAAAATTATATATTTGAGTTCCTAAGGTCATGGATAATCTTTATCTTCGAAAAATTTCGGATTCCAGGCACGTGGGCCTGAGGGCGTCAAATTTTAGATCGGAGTTAGTTATTGCTATAAATTAGGTTGTAGTGAATATTTGAGCATATATTAATAGATTTGCGTAACCGTTGGCTAGTTTTGGAGCGTGGTGAATCAAGTAGAGTCTTCGGAAGGGCGTGGGATGCTGGATATGGATCTTCAGAGTGAGGTGAGTCTCCTTTCTAACATTGTAAGAAGGAATTATTCTCATAGGTGAAATAATTGATTATGTGCTCCTATTTGCGGGGGCTACGTACGCACGAGGTGATGAGAGTCCGTGCATAGCTACTATTATGCTATTATCCGGGTAGTTAAGACCCAAAAGCATGTTATACTTGGATTATTTTTGAACCCATTGACAACTTGATTTGCTTAGATCACATTGAATTAGTAAGTGAATTTCTAAAAGGATTAAACTTCATTTCTTAAAATTTGTTAAAGGAGAATTGGTTTTATTTGGATAAATATTCCCCGGTAAGTTCTTAATTGACTTATTGAGCATGTATCCTTATGTGTACCTGCGTCATATGCATGATTCACGAGCAGGGTATGTGTTTATTTATAGAACGGGCCGAATGCCTAGGTAGATTAAATAGATGCATCTATGGTTCGGGCCATTCGACCCTCGACAGTGCACAACTTACATTTCTAATGGAGCGGGCCGTCAACCTTGGCATGATTTGCGCATGATATATATTGTTTCCTTAGAATTTTAAATGTGAATATTGCCTTTCATGGCTTGATATAAATTGATAAAATAATGAAAAGTAAACCTTGAAAATCAGTAGATGCTCATGCAGTTGTGACACCGGGTTCTGGGATGGTTTGAAGTATTGTATTAGCTACTTATCATTTAGATTTGATTTGAGACTATATTCTTTAAAATTGCTAAATTTGGAGGAAAATCCTAGATTTCAAAAGTATTAAAAACGAGATTTTGATTAAGTAATTTGGTTGGCTTGCCTGACAACAGTGTCCGGCGCCACCACTGCCCTTAGTGGATTTTGGGTCCTGACAGTGTCGGACACTGCGATTAGGCTAGCCAACCCAAATTACTTGATGACGTTCTCATTTTTAACAATCTTGAAAACTAAGATTTTCCTTCAATTTTTCATAAATAAAAAGATCATTGCTTCAATTCAAATTAAATAATAAGCAATTTGTACATAATATTTCAAAACCATCCCAGAACTCGGTGTCACAAGTGCATGAGCATCTACTGATAAGGAAATAAGATATAATATCCGTCCGGAATATAGTAGACAGGAGGTAAATACAATATATTGGAAGGGACTATACTAGCTGCGGGCCGCCTCGAGTAATGCAACTCACCTAGTCCCAGAATCATCCGTGCTGCTATGCCTAGCAGGCCGCTAGAGTTACATATACATGTGCGACAAAAATGCACAGAAGTGTAGTATGAGTACGAAAACAACGTGTACTCAATGAGTATCCTATCTAATCTCGAAGAAGTAGAGACGAGATGGTCGACTTCGACACTTACTAGTGGTCCAATAATGGTGTCAATAATACATTAAGTCGTGGATTTCTATAAACATGATTTTAATCCAATAGAAGGAAACAATTATTTCTTTTATAGGAAATTTCCAGATTTTTCCTTTTTATTATTATCCTAATATTCTCAAACCATTAAGAGGCAATAACAACTTAAATAAGTTCAAGGCAACAATACAAGCATGCACATATTATGCCGTTTTGCGACGACCCGATCCAACAGAAATAAACTGTGCACTTGCCGAGGGTCGACGACGCGCCTATAGATGCATCTCTTTAATCTGCCGAGGCGTTCGGCCTGTTCCAAAATTAAACATACACAGACGGTCAATCAAGTAGTCAACAAGGAACAATTATCCATAGAAAATCCAATTCAAAGTTTAATCTTTTGTGGAAATTCATTTACTAACTCGAGGTGATTTAAGCAATTCAAATGTCGATAAGTTTACAATTAATCCAAGTATAGCATACTTTTGGGTCCTACACTACACGTAAAATAGCATAAAAGTAGCTATGAACGGACTCTCGTCACTTCGTGCGTACGTAGCCCCCGCAAATAGGAGCGCCTAACCAATTAACTCATCGATGGGGACAATTCCCTCTTACAAGGTTAGAAAGGAGACTCACCTCGCTCCGAAGATCCATAACTGGCATTCCACGCCCTTCCGAAGACTCTAATTAATGCACCACTCTCCAAAACTAGCCAATGATTACGCAAATCTATTAATATATGCTAAATTATTCATTACAATCTAATTTATAGTAATTCCTAACCCCGATCGAAAGGTTGACAAAAATGCCCTCAGGCCCACGTGCCCGGATTTCAAAATTTTTTGAAGAATAAGTTTACCCATAGCTTTGCGAACTCAAATATATAATTCTCTCTAAATTCCATACCCAAAATCGTGGTCAAATTCCAAGAATATAAATTTCTAGGTCTTTCCACCAATACCCCAAATTTCTACAAATTTGCATGCTAAAATCCATACATAATCAATGTATTTAACTCAAGATGGATGGGGTTAGGTTACCTTATCATTTGTGATGAAAATCCCACTTGAAGCTCTCCCAAAAATCGCCCAAGCCAAGAAAATATGAGAGAAAATGGCCAAATCCCGATTTTAAAACAACCATTCCGCTCCGGCACTTTTCCTACCTGCGGTCCTATGACAGCTACTGCGGTTCCGCAGGTGCGGTCCAAATAACGCTTCTACGGTTCCCCACCTGGCCTCCTTTTTCGCTTCTGCGACCATTCGGACCGCACCTGTGGAAAAATGATCGCATCTGCGGTCCCTTCACTGGAAGCCCAAAACCGCATCTGCAGTTCAATTACTTGCTTCTACGGGGCCGCTTCTGCGGTGAACCCTCCGCAGAAGCGGTTATACCAGCAACCAGACTCCTTCAGCTATCCAAAATTCCAAATTTCGATCCGTTAATCACCTGGAATCCACCCGAGGCCCCCGAGTCCTCAACCAAACCTATCAACCAATCCCAAAACATGTTACAGACTTGCTCGAGGCCTCCAATCATATCAAACAACGCTAAAACCACGAATCGACCTCCAATCCAAACTTTATGAACTTTAGAATTCCAAACTTCTACTTTCGATGTTTAAACCTATCAAATCACGTCCGATTGACCTCAAATTTTGCACACAAGTCATATTCGACATTCCGGACCTGCTCCAACTTTCAGAATCGGATTCCAACCCCGATATAAAAAAGGTCCACTTCCGATGAAACTTCTCAAAAACCTTCAAATTTTTATCTTTAACCAAATGGCTCCAAAATGACCTACGGACCTCTGAATTCACTTCCGATCGCGCTCCCTACTCCAGAATCACCATACGGAGCTGCTCCCAGACTCGGAATCCCAAACGGAAATCAATAACACTGAAATGCACTTCAAGCCAAACTTATGAAATTTCTTCCCAAATGCTAACTTCCACAATAGGCACCAAAACGCTCCCGGGTCATCCAAAACCCGATCCGGGCATATACCGTCCGAAATCATCATACGAACATGCTGGAACCTTTAGATCCCGATTCTGAGGTCGTTTACTCAAAATTTCAATCCTAGTTAATTCTTTCAACTTTAAGCTCCCGAAATGAGAATTCCCCTTCCAAATCAACTCTGAACTTCCCGAAATTCAATTCCGACCATGTGTCTAAGTCATAACACCTTAAATGAAGCTGCTCATAGCCTCAGACCGCTGAATGACGCGCTAGGGCTCAAAACGATTGGTCGGGTCGTTACATTCTCTCCCACTTAAACATACATTTATCCTCGAACGTGCTGAGAACTGTACTGGAGTAGTTTGAAATCACTGTTTGAAACCTCACGCACGTTCCCGTGCTACCACAACTCAGTTGGGCTCATTAGCTCGGTACATTCTGAGGATATTTCCTTTTATTCAAGCAAATAAGCCTTAGAGCCCAATTCCGACATCCGAAATTCTATGCCAGGCTTGTTTCTAACATACGATCACCATATCAATCACCACACGTAGTACCAAGACGTGACTGCATACCTCAGCTGAATTCACACCTTGCACTATTTTACTTATAGGACTATAATAACATTCCCTGATCAATTTAGTCGAAATTCCACTAATCTAGTGCTCCCATTGCACCTCATGACATACATAGGTTTTACTCTAATTCTTACAATACAGCCACGACGGAAGAGACGTGTAGAAACTGATATCCAACTGTCACACCTCCTTTCGGCGCGCCCCCACCCCGAGGGGGTAAAAATGGGCGAAAGAGTTTTTCCAATTAAAGTGACAATATTCGAAACGGGATTATTTTGTTTATTTCAGAGTCGCCACTTGGAATAAATTAAAGGTGTCCCAAGTCACCGATTTATTTAAATCCCGAATCGAGGAAATTTCGACTTTCCTAATGAAGTCTGCGAACCAGAAATTCTAAGTAAGGAATTCTGTTGATCCGAGGGAAGGTGTTAGGCACCCCCGAATCCCGTGGTTCTAGCACGGTCGCTTAAACTATTGTAAATGGCAAAAATATCTGATTTTAATACATGTTATGAATCACGTGCTTTTAAATGATTCTAGACTGCTTTTATTAACTTGAAACTGTACACTTGGCAATTTCGGATAAGATGGATCTAATCTTGACCTGAATATGTGGATCACAAATGTGCCTGGGTCATTTATTTTTAACCTGTGCCGATTTAAAGTGATTATTAGACTAGGCAAAAAGTTGATTTATCCAAAAATGTCTGTTGAGGTTATTTCCAATTAGGACCTTATACAATGACGGTATCACATTTATGACTTGTTAAGTTAGGACTAAGGATTGGCTGAAGGGTATAAATCGATAAAATTAATCAACTATGTCAAGGAATAATTCGCTGTGGATCTCACTACCCTTAATCCGATATTAATTGGCGAGTTTAGAACTAGGTGGCCGGAGTTAAACTAGCATCAGAATCTAAGGCCTTGGTTACTTGTATTGTTTAAACGACTACAAATAAATTAAAGGAAATCGAGCGAGATGATTCAAATTATCCTATATTGGTGACTAAACAAAAATCGAACTACCATCTTAACATGCTCAAACTACTTGGTTTTAGCAGATTGTCTATCTAAAATTCCAATGTAAATATCAGCCTGAACAGGCTAGCTTTTACATAGTTCAAATTTCATTAACATTATACCATTACAACATATACTAAAAAATAGAAATTAGGTGAAGCATGAATGAAGATTGGCATCTGCTTTTAACGATGATTTCCGGGGTGACACTTTATTACAAAATACGATCCCTCGGTTCAAACAGTTACATCAGCTGTGTTTCGAATGTGTACCTGGAAATGAGATACAATGAGGAGAAAAATCAGCAGAATCGCAGTAGCAGCCAACAGCAAGAGCAATAACAGAAGGTCCCAGGAAGATTTCAAGACCGAGAACTAGAATGAACTAGCAACAAAATCCAACCAATGACAGTTTTCAAAGGTAATCCAAACAGCAAGTGGACAAATGCAGCCCAGCAGTAGCACAGATTCCAGCAACAAAAAAAAAAAAACCAATAGCCGAAGATGGCAAGAAATTCCAGGAATGGTTTGATCCAAAACAGGGAATTTAAAACAACCAAACAGCAACTTTAGAAAAACCAGGCAGCAGCAATAATAGCCTCAAATAGCTCAAAAGAAAACTTCAGATAACTTGAGTTCTCGGAGATGGAAATAGCAACAGATAAAGACCCAAATTGTTTCCGATCTTAAGCCAATGTAACAGTGCTATAGGGTGTAGGATCGCCTAAAATTGACTCTTAAATCTTTAACTAATCCCTTCAAAGAAAAACTCTCACAAATGATGGCTAGAAACAGCTCTCAAAACTGATGGCTAAAAGAGCTTTAAAGCTGGTAGTTAAGGAACTCTAAACTACTGGTTAGAAACTCCGAAGAACTGATGGTTCCAATAGCAAAACTGATGGTTTCCCGCCCTCCCCATATATGTTCTGTCTCAGAGTGTATATCAGCCTGCTTTTTTCTCTCAAAATCTCTCTTTTTCTTTTTTTTTCTCCCTGTGTGTCCCCAGAATGTATATCAGTGTCCATCTAAGTCTGTTAATCCCATCCTTATATATCAAAACTCAACAGCCCTCCAGCCTATTTTTTATTGTTTAAAACTGAAAACCCCATATTATTCCCTCTGTTTTTCCCACTTGAGCTTGTCTAAGTATGGGTTTGAACTAATTAAAACTTGAAGTGCAGGAAACTAATGGGATACCCTGCTGTACAGCAGGTTCCACTAGACTGCCTTA